>JBCNYH010000021.1:15608509-15621257 GCA_039654325.1 Tandanus tandanus
TAGAGAGCAGGTTCTGCAGAGAGCTAGCAGACCCTCTCATGTAAAAACATACATTGCAACAGAAACCACAAAAGTGGCCCACTGGAATAATAATAATAATGATGATGATGATGATAATAATGAATTGTAAATCCTAAAGATGATCCTGAAAGGTCACAGTTGGCCTAAGTCAAGGTGACCTATAAGTCCTTACAAAGGCTTAAACAAATTACTTATTAGACTACCAAACAACCCAAAGTTTGCATTCTTCATCTTTAAAGTAATGACTTCAGAATCACTTTTATACATCTATTATTCTGCATTGTAGAGATTTTATTATTAATGTTATTATTGTTGTTGTTAATAATAATAATAATAATACTAACAATAAAAATATTACTGTTATTATTATTATTATTATTATTATTATTATCATTATTATTTTCTTTATTTATTTATTTTAGATTTAAAAAGGTATGTAATTACTTTACAAATATTTTTTTTTAATTATCATTGCCTTGTACACCTCAATCGCTACATTATATTGTTTCCTTTCATCCATCAATATATTAATCTGTCCCGATTATTCATCAGGGTCATGGGGAAGCTGCAGCCAATCCCATCAGATATTGGAGGAGAAGCCTGAACCCAAACAGGTCAGCAGTTTACTGCAAGGCTAACACAGAGACAATTTAGAGCAATTCTGCATTTAGAGTACTCAGTTTAGCGATTAGCCAATTAGCACTGTGTTTAATAGAGAAGGTGATTAATTTACACATGATTAAGTTTACAAGTATTTTTAGGAGGGGTGGTCTTTAACCATCTCATTTTTTCTGAACTTTAGCAATAGCAAAAGTATTCGCTGCTAAAACTTGTAACAGCCAAGTGAAAGATATAATAATATATAAGAGAAAGGCAAGAAGAATATTCAGCTGTTCTCAGATTAATGAAAGGATATCCAGAGGTTATGTGAAGAAACAGATGATCTGATATGAATAACCCAGTCTCACAAAAGAAGTTCAGTGTCCATGCAAAATGCTAAACAAATTATTTATCAGACTATCAAGCAACATGGACGGAGAGGGGGATTCTCCTCCAGGGATAAGGTTACTGAGGTCATTAAAAAAAAACTAAAAAAACCTTAGTGGCAGGGTCCCAGGAGTGAAAGAGTTATGCCCAAACTTCTTTAAGGTTCTTTATCATGTTAGACTGTCATCACTGACAAGCTCCTGGAGGCACAGAGAGCTCGTGTTATTGTCTTGATCCGACATTATTAAAGGCTTGGCCTTGTCTTTGAATCAACAGCAATTTTTTTTTTCAGTCTTAATTCAATCAGAATTTCATCTCAAGACCAGTCAAGACCACAGCTGCAGTGACATCTTTTTATGTTGCTTTGAAACTCCTGTGAAACTCCATCTTTATTTTTATTTATTTATTTTTTTTTTAACTCCATCTTTAAATGCAATCAATAACTTGTATTACTTTGAAAATTTTAAAGCTGATTATGGGCTGCCTCTTCCATGTCTAGAAAAAGAAAAGGGAGAAAGCAGGTCAGTGTCTGTGGCAGCAGAGATGTCATCTAAATCATCAGTTATATGTTTTGCTTATTCTAAACACAAAGAGTTTATTTGCAAATCAAGTGGAAGAGTAACTGAGACAACTGGGACCATGTCAAACTTGTATCATCACCTTGAAAGAAAACGTCTTGTACTGCAGGCCCGTTGGCTTTACAAATGGCTTTACATTAAAAATAAAAATAGTTTATAATGTGAGTGAAAGACACATGATTCTGTTCTGCTAATGTTTCTACAGATTATATACTGATTAAACAAATGAACACTGGATAATTTGCACTGACTGATTGGGGAGTCATAATTTATCAGCAGAAAGATGATGATACACATCTGTTTCACACTGAGCCTTCATCACCTTCACAGTAAGAGACTTACTCTCTCTTACACCTGCTGACTTCCATTTCTCTTCTCTCCAGTACGTACCTCCAGCTCTCCAGACTCATCTCCACCTGTTCCCTGCTCTTACTGCAGATACCAATGTCATCCATCAACATCATAGTCCATAGAAACTTGTCAGATTTTGTCTAGTGTGAGCACTATTGAGAGCAGATAAAAAGAAGCAGTGCTCTAAGCTGAGTGACTAATCTTATGCATGCTAGTAAACAAACTCTACTTATTTCACACTTCAGCACCGATAACACGCCTGCTAGGGAAAGAAGCCCTACACCTCCTCGGTGCTTCACATGTCCCTGCACCCCCGAGCAACATTTGGCCACACCATTTCTGCAACCAGACCACTTCACTTCATTACATGGCTGCATAGCACCTCACAATTCTCTTCACTATTCGAATTCTTGTCATTTTAAGTGCCCTTTTTTCACCACATTGTCTGTGTTCTACTTATGGCCCCAAGCAGGGGGTCCATCAGTGCCTATGGCATGGGTGAGTGGCACATGTGTGAAAGTACCAATAATTTGATGGTGTATATTGGGATTTTATATATATATATATATATTAGTCTTTTAAAAATATTTTGATGAAAGAAAGTCATAAGAAGTCCTTTTTGCAGTTTGCCAAAGGGGGTTAATGCAAACATGTTGAAGAAGGTGCTCTGGTCAGATGAGACCAAAATGTAACTTTTTGGACTAAATGCAAAATGTTAAATATGTTGGGGAAAAAAACTGCACAACACCCTGAACACACCACCCCCACCGTGAAACATGGTGGTGGCAGCATCATGCTGTGGGGATGCTTTTTCTCAGCAGGGACAGGAAAACTGGTCAGAGTTGATGAGAAGTTGGATGAAGCCAAATACAGGGCAATCATGAAATAAAACCTTATAGAGTCTGCAAAAGACTTTCGACTGGGGCAGAGGTTCACCTTCCAACAGGACAACCCTCCACATACAGCCAGAGCTACAGTGGAATGGTTTAGATCAAAGCATATTCATGTGCTAGAATTGCCCACTCAAAGTCCAGACCTAAATCAAATTGAGAATCTGTGGCAAGACTTGAAATTGCTGATCACAGACACTCTCCATTCAATCTGACTGAGCTTGAGCTATTTTTAAAAGAGGCAAATATTTTAGTTTCTAAATGTGCAAAGCTGGTAGAGACATACCCCAATAGTGTGTTTATAAGGTGGGACCTACCACCAGTTCTTGAAGATTTTAAGAGGATCAGCCTGTAGGTACTGTGACCAAGTCTTGGAAACAAAGGTGTTAAAGTGTTTTGTGGTTCCCTGATGGATGCTGAACATTTTTGACTCAAGCTTAAAAAACAACAAATGTGAAATCAGGATCAAAATTGAAAAAGTGACATAATTGTATTAATATGCATCTGAAATTAACTGTCTGCTTACAAGGGATATAAAAATCTATAGTTTCTTTTACATCCAACATTAAATGAGGGCACTACAACTCCAAAATCTCAAAAAGTCAACACTTTTAACAGAGGGGGAATTTAAATACTTGTCCTGCAGGGTCTCCTATAAGACCGAGTCAGTAATCCTCTACAATATACTTTACAACTGTACACAGAAAAAACAACACACGTATAATGTACATTTTATTTATCCATCCCTGTAGCTTGATAACTTTATATACATTTAAACACATTTAATCAGATGACTTTGACCAGACTGACTTGAATAAGTGTTTTTATAAAATAAAGAGTTTATTGCTGTAAAAATTTTTTAGTGAAAATAAATTACATTTAAATGACTTTTTCCTTTAATATTTTCTCTTTCTGTAACTCCACAACTTTGCATTCTGGTCTTCCACTAATCAACGCAGTGCAGCAGGTTTCTTCTACACTTCTGGAACAGAATTGAACTGAGTTCCCTTGATTGCAGACTGGAGAGCCAGGTGTTTTAAATTCAATTCAATTCAGTTTTATTTGTATAACGCTTTTTACAATTGACATTGTCACAAAGCAGCTTTACAGAGTAAAATTAATTTAAGGAGGAATTTTCACATCCCTAATGAGCAAGCCCGTGGCGACAGTGGCAAGGAAAAAGTCCCTCAGTTGACACGAGGAAGAAACCTTGAGAGGAACCAGGCTCAAAAGGGAAACCCATCCTCATTTGGCTGTAACCGTAAAAATACAAACCATATAAGAGAAATTTCATTACAGTCCAACATGTAGTCCAGTTGTTTATACCACAACTGTAAGTCCTAAATAATTGTAGCAAAAGAGTTTATTGTGACTTTTTCACTTAGTGAAAAGTCGTCTTCACAGTCGATGAGTGCAGATCTAAGTCCAGATGGAGCTTCATCAGCAGGAGCGAGGGGCTTCCAAGATGAGAACTCCAGCCAGCATCAGCACACCAGGACAGACCACAGGACTCAGAAAGCAAAAGGATCAGGAGGATCAGGATCACCGGCATCCCAGAAGTAGCATGTGTACCTCAGCAAAAACACAGAAGGGGGGGGTTTAGGTATGCTTATTGCAGTGTAATGGTAAAAGAAGAGTTTATTAGTGCTGGGTGCAAGCAGAGACTCCGGCATAATTAACTATGGCAGCAAAACTAAAAGGAGAGAAACTAGTTTTCCACTGTATTGACTGCTGTTTGATTTGGATCATTCTGGAAGATCCATATCTCATCAAGTGATCACGTTTTCTTTATTGCTCAAAAATGTCAAGTTATTTTCATTTTGATCTTAGGGACATCCTTTACACAAACCTTTGTCATATAAGGACAGCTATTTTATTTAATTTCAACAAAAATTTTCATCTGAAGCTCTGCTCGATTTTTGACCTGTCCATTTTTACGAAATCTTAGAAAAACACATCAAACAAGGCGTGATGTGAACTGAACATCTGAGATGCTGCACCCCTTCACCAGATGTGTATGCTTTTCCATTTGTCAAAGTAAACCACCTTACCTACAAACTTACATAATCCAATCTTGTATAGCCACACCTCGAACACTGTCATAAAATAAACTTGTGCTAGAAATAAATGAGCAATCCCATATAAGGAGCTGTTATTAAGGACTTGGTAAAAATATGTGTCTTTGTAGCTTTCCTGATGAACTCCTCTATTGATATTTAGAAACTGCATGACTGAATTTCTCTTCTCAGTGAGATCACAAAGGAAGAAGATGCTAAGGTAGATCAGAATATGGTTGGTGGGGAAGTTAGAAATATGTCGTCTAAATCCCTGACCCCAAAACACTCTAGATACACCACTGTTATACCACCAAACATGCACATACAGAGAAAAAAATACAACAATCCACATGACCTTGGTCCGCCCTCGGGCTAATTTGTTTGTATTATTATTACTTTATTGAGACCGGAGTTTGACCCCAGTCAAGGGTACTGATTGCATGTATTGGATTTCTTTATGTAAATATGCATAAAGTACATTTGGTTTTTTTTTTTCATGTGAAATGCAGGGACTTGGACTGTACAGTCTGAGCTGATGCAGTGCAACAGCATGAGGTAGATTAAAATGAAGTGGTGATCTGGTGTCTGTATTACACTCAAATCTAGGTATGGTATGAGAACAGAATGTGTGAGTGGAAACTGTGGTATAGAGTGGCTTGCAGAAGTATTCATACCCTTTGAACGTTTTCACATTTTGTCATGTTACAACCACAAACATTAATGTATTTTATTGGGATTTAATGTGATAGTGGAAGAAACATTATGCATGGTTTTCTTTTTTTTACAAAAAAAAAAATCAGAAAAGTGTAGCATGCATTTATGTTCAGGCCCTTTTACTCCAATACCCATAAATAAAATCCAGAGCAACGAATCACCTTCAGAAGTCACCTCCCAGCCAAAAATCTTATAGTTTAATATATAAAAACCATAGATAAAATATAAATAACTATAGTTTCCACATGGTATTCTATAGTAATTCATATAATGTCCAGAGGTTTTCACATTTTCATTTAGGGCATTTGTCCAGAGCAACTTGTCTTTATCTTTTTCATACAACTGAAGGTTAAGAGCCTTGCTCAAGGGCCGAACATCTCAAGGGACACAGCTTGGTGGTACCGGGGCTTGAACCCCTGACCTTCAGATCGCTTACCCAGGGCCTTAACCACTGAGCCACATAAAATGAATTATCACAAATACCCATCTGTGATGGCCTGGTGAGTTGTCCAGGATGTACTCTGTCCTCGCCCAGAGTCGGCTGAGATGGGCACCAGCCCCCAACTCTAATTAGGATTAAGTGATTCAGAAAATGAATAAATGAATGAATGAACAAATATCCATATATCGGCCAATTTAAAATGCCTGTAATCTATGATGATTTTCTACATTTAAACATCCACCATGAGCAGATTTATTATTAAGCTAGCTAGAATGCTCAATCCCAGTGGTGGCCCGGTGGTAGGGTGCTGGATTACTGATCCCAAGGTCGGGAGTCCACTGTCACCGGGTCATCACTATTGTCCCCCCAGTGCAGCTAACTGGGTTAACAAATGCTGGCCATATCTGTGCTGAGAGGCATGTAAAAGAACCATTGCTGGTTTTCCTTGAGTAGGCTGCATTCATTGCCACACTGAGCATACACCATGCTGAGCAACCAATCCAGATGAGCCAACAGACAACATCCACTGAAGTGCACTGACATAACTGTCCCACAAAAACAACAACATGAGTGTAGTATGGTATTGAATACATAAACATAATTCTAAGGTTCTTGCTTAAGGGTAGAAAGATGCCATGCTCCTGGTTGGTTCATGCAAATTCACATGCCCATGGGTTGTTAGTGGATAGAGCATTCTACATACCAATTAAGAGAAAATAGTTCTCTATATTCTATATGATACTTTCCTATATGAAATTATAGTTCTATATATAAACTATAGGATATTTTTGGCTGGGATAATTAGTAAATAGAGTCCACCTGTGTGTAATCAAATTTCAGTATAAATAGAGCTGTTCTGTGAAGGCCTCAGAGGTTTATTAGGGAACATTAGCGAATAAACAGCATCATGATCCCCAAGGAACTTACCAGACAGGTCAGGACAAAAGTTGTGGGAAAAGTTCAAAGCATGGTTAGGTTATAAAAAAAATCCCAAGCTTTGAGTATCTCACACAGCACTTTTTAATCCATTATCCTAAAATGTAAAGAATATGGCAATCCTACTAAAAAATATGCGTACCTACCAAGACATGGCTGTACACCTAAACTTAAACTCAAAGAGAGCATTGGTCAGAGGAGCAGCCAAGAGGCCCATGGTAACTCTGGAGGAGCTTCAGAAATCCACAGCTCAGGGGAGAGAATCTGTCCACAGGACTATTAGCTGTACACTCTATAAATCTGACCTTTATGGAAGAGTGGCAAGAGGAAAGGCATCATTATAAGCCATAAGAACCTTAAGCCATGTTTGAAGTTTGCCACAAGCCATGTGAAAAAAAAGGTGCTCTGGTCAGATGAGACCAAATTTGAGCTGTTTTGCCTAAATGCAAAACTCTATGTGTGGTAGAAACTTAGCACTGCACATCGCCCTGAACATACTATCCCCACCGTGAAACATGGTGATGGCAGCATCATGCTGTGGGGATGCTTTTCTTCAGCAGGGACAGGGAAGCTGGCCAGAGTTGATGGGAAGATAGATGGAGACAAATACAGGGCAATCTTAGAAGAAAACCTGTAAGACTCTGCAAGAGACTTGAGGCTGGTGTGGAGGTTCACCTTCCAACAGAACAACGACCCTAAACATACAGCCAGCGCTACAATGGAAAGATATAGATCAAAACATATTCATGTGTTAGAATGACCCAGTCAAAGTTCAGAACTAAATCCAATTGAAAATCTGTGGCGAGACTTGAAAATTGCTGTTCACACACACTTTCTATCCAATCTGACTGAGCTTGAGCTATTTTGCACAGAAGAATTTCCAAAAATTTCACTCAATAAATAAATCAATCGTTCAATTTAGATTTTTGTTTGTAAAAAATGTTGAACGCCATGTATCATTTTTCTTACACTTCACAATTATGCTCCACTTTGTGTTTGTCTGACACATAAAATTCCAATAAAATACATTTATGTTTGTTGTTGTAACGTGACAAAATGTGGAAAAGTTCACAAAATACTTTTGCAAGCCGCTGTACAAAACTGCAAACCACATCTTGTTTATTTATTATCTCATCTTACCTTTCTTTGTGTACAACAGTGATTTGCTCAAACATGTTTAGTTTTATTATTTCAGACATTACTGCACCTCAGCAGGACACCACTGGGATTGAAACATTGTTCAGTCGGGTAATTTTAAATATTTAAAAAATTCTTTCCAAAGTAATGAACGTAATATACAGTGGTGCTTGAAAGTTTGTGAGCCCTTAAGAATTTTATACATTTCTTCGTAAATATGATCTAAAACATCATCAGATTTTTACACAAGTCCTAAAAGTAGATAAAAAGAACCCAGTTAAATAAATGAGATTATCTAATTTTACATATCTGTGAGTTGCAAAAGTATGTGAACCTTTTATTTCAGTATCTGGTGTGACCCCCTTTTGCAGCAATAACGGCAGCTAAATGTTTCCGGTAATTGTATATCAGTCCTGCACATCGGGTTGGAGGAATTTTAGCCCGTTCCTCCGTACAGAACACCTTCAACTCTGGGATGTTAGTGGGTTTCCTTGCATGAACTGCTCGCTTCAGGTCCTTCTGCAACATCTCAATTGAAATAAGGTCAGGACTTTGACATGGCCATTACAAAACATTAACTTTATTCTTCTTTACCCATTCTATGGTAGAACGACTTGTGTGCTTAGAATCACTGTCTTGCTGCATGACCCACTTTCTCTTGAGATTCAGATCATGGACAGATGTCCTGATATTTTCCTTTAGTATTTGCTGGTATAATTCAGAATTCATTGTTCCATCAATGATGGCAAGCCGTCCTGGTCCAGATACAACAAAACAGGCCCAGACCATGATACTACCGCCATCATGTTTGACAGATGGGATAAGGTTCTTATGCTAGAATTCAGTGTTTTCTTTTCTCCAAACATAATACTTCTCATTCAAACCAAAAGGTTCTATTTTGGTCTCATCTCACCACAAGACAGTTTTCCAATGGCATTGTGGTTTGTCCATGTGATCTTTAGCAAACTGCAGATGATCAGCAATGTTCTTTTTGGAGAGTTGTTGCTTTCTCCTTTTGATCCTGCCATGCACACCATTGTTGTTCAGTGTTCTTCTGATGGTGGGCTCATGAACATTAGCCAATGCGAGAGAGGCCTTCAGGTGCTTAGAAGTTACACTCGGGTCCTTTGTAACCTTGCCGGCTATTACACGCCTTGCTCTTAGAGTGATCTTAGTTGGACAACGACTTGAGGGAGGGTAACAATGGCCTTAAATTTCCTTCATTTGTACACCATCTGGCTTACTGTGGATTGGTGGAGTCTAAACTCTTAGAGATGGTTTTGTAACCTTTTCCAGACTGATGACCATCAACAACCCTTTTTCTGAGGTCCTCAAAAATCTCCTTTGTTGGTGCCATGATATACTTCCACAAACATGTGTTGATACTTCGATAGATCCGTGTTCTTTAAATCAAACAGGGTGCCCACTCACACCTGAGTGTCATCCCACTGATTGAAAACATCTGACTCCAATTTCAACTTCAAATTACCTGCTAATCCCAGAGGTTTACATACTTTTGCCACTCACAGATACGTAACATTGGAACATTTTCCTCAATAAACAAATGACCAAGTAAAATATTTTTATTTCATTTATTTGACCGGGTTCTCTTTTATCTAATTTTAGGACTTGTGTGAAAATCTGAAGATGTTTTAGGTTGTATTTATGCAGAAATGTATAAAATTCTTAAGGGTTCGCTTAAGGGTGTCTATTTATAAGGTGGGACCTACCACCAGTCCTTGAAGATTTTGAGATCATCATCTTAGTAGAGGATCAGCCTGTAGGTACTGTGACCAAGTCCTGGAAACATTTACATTTATGGTATTTGGGAGACTTTTTTATCCAGAGCGACATACATTTATCATTTTTCATACAACTGAGCAATTAAGGGTTAAGGGCCTTGCTCAAGGGCCCAAAAGTGGCAGACTGCTGGTGTTTGAACCCTTAACCTTTGGATCAGTTAGTCAGAGCCTTAACCACTGTGCCACCACTGCGAAACAAAGGCAAGAGAAAGAAAGTAAAAGGAAGTATTTTGGGGTTTCCTGATGGATGCTGAGCATTTTTTACTCAAACTTGCTGCTTGAAAGATTCAGGCATGTTAGGGAACAACATTCATTCATTTTCTAAGCTGCTTAATCCTAATTAGGGTTGCAGGGTGCTGGCATTCACACTCACACCTAAGGGTGATTTGGAACAGCCAATTAGCCTACTGTGTATATTTTTGGACTGTGGGAGGAAATCACAGTACCTGGAGAAAACCAACGCAAGCACAGGGAGAACATGCAAACTCCACACAGAAACACCCAAGCCCGACAATCAAACCCAGGACCTTCTTGCTGTGAGGCAGACGTGCTAACCACTGCACCACCGTGCCATCCTAGGGAGAAACAACAAAGGTCAAATCTGAATCAAAATTTAAAAGTGACCCAATTGCATCGATATACATCTCAAATTAATTGTCTGATCATAGGGGACCTAAAAATCTAAAGCTTATTATGTAGTGGCTGTGTACTCTCTCTTGCATTGTGTAATAACAATGAGAAAAACTGTATCACTGTTGGCACTCTCCGTTTATTCTGTGATCTGGCAGAGGAATATCCACACACTCAGTCTCGGCTTCATACACACACATATGCACTCACACAGGAAGACAGCGCGGCAAAACTGTTATAGTTTTAAAAGGAACATCAATTAAAGAAAAAGTGTACCTGCCGGAGGAATATCCACACAGTCAGTCTCGGTTTCATTCACTCACATATGCACTAACACTGAGAATATCAAATAAAAAAGGATGCGAGTTAATTGACCCGACACTTATTGTGCTGATCACATTAAAAACAATTAATTAAAAACATGAAAGGACGTGTTCAACCAATGTGCTCAAGTTTTACAAAAGATAACAAACACCCCTTTTGATATAAAATTGGGCTAAATAATTGAAATTAATTACGGAGCTGATAACTTGTGCACCTACCAGCAAGAAGCAAAACTGTGGCTATCTTTGGGGCACACGACCCTAATCTGCAGGGGTGTCTTCAGTAAACATGAAATGAATCAGTTTCTGCAGTTTCGCCATCAGTAATAAAATAAAGCAGTGTGAGTGATGGCAAGTGGAATCACCCATTTTATACATTACCTCCGTTACACATCTGACAACTAACGAGGGCACTATTGTACAAAATCTCAAAAGGTCAACACTCTAAACATCCAGATGAGGGATTTAAATACTCATCCTGCAGGGTCTCCTATAGGACCGAATCAGTGATCACCCCTTAAATCAGCCATTGTAACCGCAATTCTGAAGAAACCTGGCACCGACCCCAATAACTTCAATAACCTTCGCCCTATCTCCCATTCCTTTCCAAAATCTTGAAAAAAAAAAAACAGTTGCAGCTCAGCTCCAAGATGACCTCTCTCTCAACTCTCTATATGAACAGTTCCAGTCTGGTTTTTGCCTATTTCATAACACTGATCAAAATTACCAACAACCTTCTCATGGCAGCTGATTCTGGACTTCTCACGATCCTCATCCTTCTTGACCTGAGTGAGGCCTTCAATTCAAGTTCCCACACCATCCTCATTGACAAACTAGCAACCATTGGACTATCTGACACACCTCTGGACTGGTGCAAGTCATATCTCTGTGGCCGTGCTCAGTCAGTTCAACAAAAAACATTAACATCCCCTCTCTCTCCTGGTGTTCCCCAAGGATCTATGCTGGGATTCCTCCTCATCATCATCTATCTTCTCCCTGTTGGCAATCTTTTCCGAAAATATGACATTTAGTTCCATTGTTATTCAGATGACACCCAGCTCTACCTGACCACTAAACTGACCACCAAACTTCCTCCCTCCCTCCCACCCACATCCCTCTCCAATTGTCTACAGGAAATCAGATCATGGTTTTCCCACAGTTTTCTTAAACTTAACAGTGACAAAACTGAGCTCCTTCTAATTGGCACAAAGACCACCATCTCTAAGATCAATACCTTGGTCGCATTCCTGCCTAGATTACAGCAACTCCCTACTTTTTGGTATACCTGACAAATCAATCCATAAACTGCAGTTGGTTCAGAACATTGCTGCACAAATCATTTCCAAAATGCCCTCCTTCAGTCATATAACACCTGTCCTTCAGCAACTCCATTGGCTTTCCATCAAATTCCGCATCATCTATAAAATCTTTCTTCTCACCTACAAGGCCATCAACAACCTCGCCCCTCCATATCTCATGGAGCTTCTTCATGTAAACACACCTAGCCGCACTTTCAGGTCCCCCTCCTCTATCCAATTCACGCTCCCACCCCATGGGGTGGAAAGCCTTTAGCCCACCATCTCTGGAACTCCCTGCTTCAGGACAATACACAGTCTAATTCACCCACCATCTACAAATCCCGCTTTAAAACACACCTTTTCAGACAGGCATATTCCCTTTAATTATGGGTCTGGAATGACCCTGCTGCACTTTATTGTTGGCTTTCCATGTTTTCTATGTTTTTATTGTTTCCAAATAAAATGCATTAATATTATTATTAGTGATCCTCTACAATACACCTGGTAATTATACACACAGAAAAAAACAACACACACATGCGCATGCACACACACACACTATCTATCTATGTATCTATATAT
>JBCNYH010000021.1:15621357-15637218 GCA_039654325.1 Tandanus tandanus
ATATATGCTGCCCAGAAAAAAATGTTTAATATATTGTTGGAGTGCCGTTAGCCTTGATTACAGCATGAAAAAGCCATGGCATTGCTGCTTCAGTTGGTCAGGTCAAGGATCAGTGACATTATGTGTATACTTGAATTCTGGAATATGGGTAACCTTTTAACATGGACAAATACCTACAGGAGCTGGTGATTTAAGCAGAAGTGAGCAGGATTTGGTTGGAATTCCTGCAGCAGCATATGGGAGTGAGATGTGTTTAAATCTCTCTCTCTCTCTTTCTTACACACACACACACACACACACACCTGGTTGACCCATGCTTTGGGATAAATACTGTGCCATACAGAAAGTATCATCAGGTGGGTAATGATAAAATGTTATTGCTGCCGCATCTGGACTAAATATCTGAAGTCTCCTTCACCATATTTCGCTGTGGGAGATAATTAACCGTTATTGGCCAAAAATGAGGTGGATCTTGCTGTTCCATTGAGAACTCAGTGACATCAACTGAGTATAAACTTCATGGGAACATGAGCAAAAAGCAAACATCAATGAGATTTTTATGGTTTATTAGGACATCCCATCATCGATGGGGCTCCTTTTGGTTTTAATGAAGTTCTCTGTCCACTTCCAATCTGGAGGTGTCGGCAGGAAAACTCAAATGATAAGTCAGGTATCAGCACAAAACTTTCAGAATGTTCCAGTATACCCAAAAGACAGATCGGCTTTGATTTCTGGCTTCATCTGAAAGCAATAAAATATTATTTTTGGTCATTGTATTCAGCTATGTATTTGTATATGTAGTGAGTAGAGGCCCAGTGCTGTTTTTTTTTCTTTGTTTTGGTTTTTTATATTCACAATCGTTGTGTCCCAAATTGCTTTCTACTCACTTTATAGTGCACTATGAACTGAGTTCACCATTTTGTAGGGGAGTCACCATGTACAGTAAGAAATATATAGTGCATGTAATGTATCCAATAATGCATCAAGGACAATGATATATAAAGTCTTCTCCAGCACATCCCAAAGACCTTCATTAGGGTTAATGTCAGGACCCCATGGTGCCAATACATGTGTGAAAATGACTCTTCATGCTGTCTGAACCACTCTTCACTTTTTGAATGTGATTACCTGGTCATTTATTTATATATATATATATAAAGACTTAGGCATGCCTGTCTGTGTATACATTGGCGCAGAAGCGGAAATGTGGAGGCAGCTGTGGCCTAATGGTTAGAGAAGCGGCTTTGGGACTGAAAGGTCGCTGGTTCAATTGTTGAACCAGCAGGAAAAATGTGTGGTGGTGGGGGAGTGAGCTGCAATTTCCCTTCCTCCACATTCATGGCTGAAGTACCCTTGAGCAAGGCACCTAACCCCCAACTGCTCTCTGGGCACAGCAATGTGTGGCAGCCCACTGCTCCGAGTGTGTTTGCTCACTTTGGATGGGTTACATGCAGAAGTCAAACTGTCCATTGCGGAATTAATACAGTATAAAGTAAAAATAAATAAATATTTATTTTGATTGGAGGATCCTTCCCAATCAGTGCCTTTGAGTCAACAACTTCCGCTCTGTAAGTTTTTTAATTACAGACAGATCGATACTTGTCAGTGTGAAATGTTTTGTGAGATGTGAATGAATAGAGGAATCTGCTTAAGGCTGTTCCACTATTTGATCACACAGAATTTATGAATTTAGGCTAGAAAAACACATTTGGGATAGCGTAGTGATAGGGAAACAGTTCTCTTTTTGCTGCAGTCTATCCTATGAAGGCCATATTATATAGAAACTATACAAGGTTGTCAAACTCATTTTCCTGAGGGCCACATCACAAAATTTCCAGGTTACCAAGGGCCTAATAATCACTGAACAGTCATTTCAAATGCATGAAATGAAATCTGCATGGCAATATGATTGGTTTAGGTATTTGTTCTGTTTTCCTTTTTTCACTTTCCTTTTCTGACAACACTTCACAGCACTTAGCTAGCTTGAAATCTTTCTTGAGTCATGAATATCCAGCTGATTATTTGAAATAGGCTGCTGCCACCTAGTGGACAATTGTTGAATTATGTTTTATGGCAATAGTTTATGCAAAGAATGTATGATAATCATATTCTTTAAAAGCTTTCGCGGGCCACGTGAAATGAGTTAGCAGGCCGGATTTGTCCCACGGGCCTTGAGTTTGGCACATGTGCTGTACAAAGTCCATAATTTGTTGCATTATTAAAATTTTTAGAGATATTCTAAAAGTTGAGAACACAAACATTGGTGCAATATGATTCTTTGAAATTTTTAGCACAAATCTGTCTTGTAAAAATGTTACATATTAAATATTTTACGCTATGTGGACTACAATAAAGAAAATCATGTATACAAGCAAATTTGCTGCAGCTTTAAGTGGCTTTGCCCCTTTGCACCCACATGGGGGCTTTGTCACTCAATCCCAATAGGAGTCTTGGCGTCCCCCATACCCCCCGGCCACTTTCAGTCTTTTTTCAAAACCCAACTTTGCCCGTTTTTCCTATTGATGACTTTCTGGCAGAGGGAAGCAGGTTTCAGTCAAGAATTTGCCCCATCTATATCCTATATCCCCTCATTCTTGACAAGTACCCAAGTCCCTGTTGCAGAGAATCACCCCCAATGCTTTATTGTAAGTTGAGGCCCATAAATTAATTTTGGTCTCTACTGAGCACAACACCCTTTTCCAATTTGGCATCAAAATCTAAATCGAGACTAGATGTAGCTTTTTGTTTCTTGCGACCCACCCATATAAGCCAGATTTTTAGAACATTTTATGATATTTTTGTCACATGCATACAATGACCATTCTTTGCCAAAAATTCCTGTAAATGCTCCAAGTTGCCATAGGCATCTTGGTAGCCTTTGTGACCAGTTTCATCCTTGCTCTTCCATACAGTTTGGACGGACAACCTGATCCGGGAATGGTCCTAGTAGTACCAAACACTTTTCACTTCTTGATTATGGACAACCCTGTGCTCCTAAGCATTGATAACAGTTGCATTGAGTAAAAGCAGCTGGCAGAAATAATTTTGTGTCTTTATTTCAGGCTGCAAAGAAAATAAATGTGAATGTTTGAAGGGGGGGATTCTTTTCTATACCTACTGTAATCCAACATAGTTAAGAGGTCGGTAGTAGTTTATGCTGATTGAACCAATATTTGATAGATTATCAGAATAATGCTTAGTTGAAGCCCTACAAAAGTTTACTGTTATGTAGATATTTATATCCTTTAATCGTGTCTTAAATTTTTTAGATATATACTCTATGTACTGAGTGTACTTTTATAAATGAGTTTAAATATTTAGGATAACAAACATTTCTCAAATTCATTGATATTAGGCATAAGGCTAATGAAGGAATGCTCACATTACAAGTCACTTGTTTGAAATAAAAATGCTGTGTATGTAATACAGTAGATTTGTTTTTCGTTGCAGATCTGGAACTGTGTGCTTAGATGTGATAAATCAGACATGGACTGCTCTTTATGGTATGTATGAATTTGTGTGTGTGTGAAATAAATGGAAGCGTTGTGGTTGTGAATTAAGGCAGGGCAGTGTTGATGGGTTCTGTCTAGAATTTTGGTGAAGAGGGTGGGGGAGATGAGACGGTGATATATTCACTATGCACTTATGGAGACAGCACTATGCTGGATCTCTGTGTTCGCTCTCTCGCTCTCTCTCTCTTTCTTTCTCTCTTGATCATCTTTGCTGCAAGCACACAAGACACACATGTAAGTAAGCTGCCAATAATTAGACACAAGTGAGATTGTTACCTGTCACATGGTACCTGCTACTTCTACCAGACTTCTATGCTGATGCACAGCTGACACCCCACTGCCACATACTTCCACTGCCTGACTCAGGTGGAGCCCCTGTCCAGCATGTACAGCAAGGGACATGACCATTGAATGAATGAAGGTCTCTGGGAAAATTCCCTAGGGGAATCTCACTAAAAGTGGAGTGACTGAGCGCCCTCCATCTTATGTGTCTCCCTGTTCTGGGGTTTGGCCAACCTGCTTCAGGATGGTCTGTTTCAAATCAAGTTTGGTGGTGGGCAGCAGCTGAGTCTCTCCTAAAAGTGTGCACCACCCACTTCAAGTTCATCCAACCCTGGCCTCTGTGGCTCACGTGAACAAGTCAGTGAAGGCCTTGGGGTCATCATAGACAGGGTGATGTGGTTTGCACCCTTGTCTTCCCCAGGTCCTGCTGCATGAGTAGATCCAGCTTCGGAGCACCTGCCGATCCTCCTGCTGGGCCTTGGGTAGTGCCTTTTTTAAGCTGTATTCCTGCTCAACATGCATGATGATGAATGCTTGGTGTTGCGTTTGATGGATGAATTCAAGAAGGAGCAAAGAATCCATGACAGTGTTTCACCATAATCTCCTGATATTTGTTGAAATTATCACACTTTAGGGATTTGAGAAACTGAAACAGCATAGACAGGAGGGATAGCTCAACTGACATTTATTAATTTTTACATTGCACAGCATGCTTTTTAATTGCTTTGATTCTGTAACATAAACATGCTTTCTCTCTGGTTACTGGCTTCTTTGGAGAGGTTATGTGCTCATATCTTCTGGCTCTAAAAAGGAGCGTATTTATGCATCTATTAGAACATCCAGACAAAGGCATAAACACGTTTATTTTCCCGCATCCTGCAGTGACATTATATTTCTTATCTTGGCAATATTTCTGTGGGGGAGGTAGGCCATCCTAGTAATATTATCTACATGAGCTTCAAATGAAAGACTTGGGTCAATAATTACACTAAGATCTTTTACTTTTGCTTATGAGGTAACTGAAACACCATGGCTACTATGTATTCAGAAAGCTTATGTCTAGCTGCTGAGCACATTACGTCTGTCTTATCAGAGTGTAATAAGAGGAAGTTAATAATCATCTAATGTCTTTTGCACATTCCTCAACTTTAAGGAAGTTAAGTTAGTGTCTCGAGTCAGGCTTTGCTGAAATATACAGTACAGCTACATGTCATCAGCGTAGAAGTGGAAGTTATCATATTTTTTTAAAGGAAACATGTATAGAGAAAGCAGAGGACCTACAACAGTAACTTATGGAATGACAAACTTAACATTAATATATACACAGAAGCTACCATTTACAATTATAAAACAATGACAATCAGTTAAATCAGACATAAACCAGGAAAGGGCCATTCCATTAACTTTAATAACATTTCTAGTCTATCCAGAACAATGGTATGATTTCAAAAAACCGCACTAGGGTCAAGTTTCAGGGAGTTACCAAGGAGACACAGCCCTGATCAGAGGCCAGTAGCAAGTAATTTACCACCTTAACGAGTGCTGTCTTTGTGCTATGATGAGGTCTAAATACTGACTATTACATTTCATGAATGTTATTCCTACATAGATAGGAACTGCTGCGCTACAGATTTTTCAAAGATCTTGAAAATAAAGGGGAGATGTGATATTGGTCTATAGTTGGACAACTGACAGGAGTTGATGTAAGGTTTTTTATTCAGAGGTTTGATACCTTCTAGTTTCAAGGATTTAGGTACATAACCAGTAAAAATGGAAGAATTAAGTACATTTAATAAAGGTTTGAGGTAAATTGATGCAGCATTATATTCATATACAAACTCAGGGATGATTCTCACTACCATTTATTTTGTTTGTTTTTAACCCTTACAGACCTCACCAATATATTTGAGTCATTTTTGCCACAGCTCCTTGCATACCCCAATCCCATTGATCCCCTGAATGGAGACGCTGCAGCCATGTACTTACACCGGCCAGAAGAGTACAAACAGAAAATAAAAGGTAAGTAAGAGCAATATTGAGTGTTGTAAAAGTCCACTTAGCAATATTGCATTATCCCACTATTATACACCATTAGCCTAGCCATTATTCATATTCAAGACATCAAATTTTACTACATGAAGAATACGTAATTTTTTCAATTTGTATCTAGTGTCACCAGATTTTATAAACTAGCAGTAGTGATGGGCAACACACTATGTATAAATAAATATAATTCAGATTATTAATGCAAACGAACAGTACATCAGGGGTCAGGAGTGGCTCAGTGGGAGTGGGTGGGATTGGTCAGAAATCCTTTGCTAGTGGAATCAAAACATTCCTTGAATCACTAGAAAATTTTGGA
Source organism: Tandanus tandanus (assembly GCA_039654325.1). NCBI lineage: Eukaryota > Metazoa > Chordata > Actinopteri > Siluriformes > Plotosidae > Tandanus > Tandanus tandanus. The sequence continues at coordinate 15,627,514 of JBCNYH010000021.1, forward strand.
ACAAATTGTATGACATCTTTATTAATTTAGCAACGGAGGGCTTGGGAGGGCTCTACAAATTATGAACATGTTATTTTCCTACTTTATGGCCTTGCACAGAGATTTTTCCTTGAACAGTTGACTGGTGGTTTCATATGGGCAAAAGTCAGCTCTACTGAACACCATGATAGTTAACTTTCCCCATATAAACTGAACTTCCACCATATTGCTTATCATTTGCAATAAACCACTCTTCCACCCTCTTGTAGACTGGTTGGATGAATGCTTTCACAAAAATAGTTTACATTTTTGCGTGATATAAAACTAAGACAATTCCTTATTGTATTTAATTTATTTTATTATTTTTTTTTACATTTTCATTTATGATGGGAAATGGAAATTCTGTTCAAAAGAGATCTCCTAGTACACCACATGGAGACTTACCCATGTACTGGTTGTGCACAGTCAGTCATATTGTTCTCTTAGCACACAGTGTCTGCACCAGTCCTTTTGCTTGGTATTATTACAACCTTTAAAAATTTCTGGTTGAAATGCAGAGGGCTTCCTTTCTTACCACTAGATTTTTTTGAGGTATATTCCTGCGTTTTTCAACTGGAAAGAGTTTTACATTCTTTAATAGTCCACCTACGGTATAAATGTAGAGGTAAATATCGAACCATCTGATTTAGTTTCACTTTTGAGTGTGTGTTATTTCTGCAGCAAGGAATACATTAAACTGCACGTTATTTACAACCATATGCAGGTGAAAAATAAAAACTCCTTATTCAGTTGAAATTCTTATGAAAGTAAATAATTCAGTCCAATAAATGCGTATAAATCATGTGTATTACATTGCACGTTGTTAAAACCTGTAAGACCTTTAGGTACTACACATTTTAAATGTTTCCCTTTTTTCCTTTTTAGCTCTAAAGTACATGTTTTATCTGTACTGTGATCATATCAGTGCTTGTGTTTGTTGACAAAATCACCATTTTTATAAAAATCTGCATTTAATGGGTTCAGTATGGCTCAAAACGCCATCTAGTGGTTTAATCAACCTACTGTTTGCAAGGCTAATGCTGACAGAGTTGACAGTTTGGTTCTGCTCTATAACATGAACTTATTGTTCAGAAGCATGATTAAGGGGTAGAGTCAGGTTTCAGTGTTAAAATGCTGAAAAATTTATATAACCGAAACAGCTATCACCTTGAAACTTGCAATAGTAAGAAACTTTGTTAAATGTAAATATTACCTCAATAACTGATTTTTGTACTACTATTATTATTTCTTACTTATTTTATACTTTGTAAAATATGCCTAAATTCTTATGTAATGCATAGCACACAATTAGTCATACCACTGGTTTATGCTGTGTAGAATTTAGTAACAAAACCATTAGCCAATCATTTGGGCTTGATTTAATCATTTATGTACAAAATCGCATATTTAATCCAGTATTTCAGTTCAAGCAGTTTGAGAACAAAATATTTTGGGATAAAACAAACCAAGACGTTGGCTGTAGTGCTAATAATTAAAACAATGATCTCATCTAAATCCAAAATCATAGCTTTCCAACAAATCGATTTCAATTAACAAAACAAAACAAAACAAAAAAACAACACAACAGCTCACGTTAAATTTACTTACTCTCTGTTAAGTTTAAATAATTTTATATAATAACTTCAATCTTCAAGAAATATTAAATAAAATCACAATTGCACTTTTCTTACTGCTCATGCCAAGCATTAGCCACTTTTTCCTGCACACAGAACAACCATTTCTTCTTCAATCTGAAAATGTTTAATAAATCAGTATTTGGTGCATTGATTTTTTTTTATTCCTGATTGAACCATTTAGTGGCATGGGTGTTTTTGACCTTTTTACAGGTCTTTTCTTCATACAGTAAATAGTGTTTCCAGGACACAAAGCTGTTCAGCTCTGCACACACCTTGTTACAACCAAACTGTTTTGCATGATGACACATGAGATACGAGATACACGTGCACAAGAAAAGCAGATCCAAGGAATTTTTATTAGTATTTATTCTAGTAGCATGAGTGTGACAATTAAAAATGGATTATTTTATTCATTCATTCATTTTCTGAATTGCCCAATACAAAGTAGGGTCGTGGGGAGGCTGGCGCCCATCTCAGCCGACTTTGGGCGAGGCTCGCCAGGCCATTGCAGGCAGAAACACGCTGACGGCTATGCAGCCTACTCTTGACAAAAATCAGCAATGGTTCTTTTACATGCCTCTCACCATAGTTAGTGAGAGACATGGCCGGCCTTTGATAACCCAGTTAGCTGCACTGGGGGGACATCCCGGTGATAGTGGGCCTTGAACTCCCGACCTTCGGTTCAGTAATCCAGCACCCTACCGCTGGGCCACCACTGCCCCGGGATATTTTATTTACATTATAAAATGTATTATATCTTTATTATAGGAGCCGTGCTACTCTTTAACAAAAGCGATTTTTATAGCGATATCTGTCGGTACCCTTAGGTAGTGCCCATATCCATATTACCTTTTACCCGTGTTACACCATTGTACCCATGGATAATGTTGATTTTTATAGATGTGTAATCAGATTTAGGCAGCCCACCTACCCCAGCCCTGCCCATAAGTGGCACTCTGTTAACCTGTGATAAATATATATAAAATAAAATATATTAAAATATATTTTAAATATATACTGATCCAGACTCTTCATTTGCACGAATTTACTGGAGCCTTTACACACTTGAGGCAGGTTTTTTGTGTGGTTAATTTTGGAAGTTATATAATGAGTAGATCCAGCTTCGGAGCACCTGCCGATCCTCCTGCTGGGCCTTGGGTAGTGCCTTTTTTAAGCTGTATTCCTGCTCAACATGCATGATGATGAATGCTTGGTGTTACGTTTGATGGATGAATTCATGAAGGAGCAAAGAATCCATGACAGTGTTTCACCATAATCTCCTGATATTTTTTCAGAACTGTTTTTTGTTTTGTTGCTATGAGTACTTTCACAAAGAACAAAAATAATACACAGTGATATTTTTTCCCGTGGAATCATGTCCACACATTGCATTTTCTAACTGCAGTTTTGTGTTGTGTCTGGTGTTTAAAGGCCTCAACACAGTACATTTTTCTTGCCGTCTGCCTTAAAGTTTGTCCCATCACTTTGCACCACTTGATATACCCCACAGCAGGCACTACTGAATATATCAGTTGACGTGTCCGTGGTACAGGGGTGTGAATCCAGACAGCAGAGAAAAGTGTTCTTTAGTGTTACTAATGGTTATTTTACTGTCTTTGTCTCCCTTCATACAGAATACATTCAGAAATATGCAACAGAGGAGGCTCTGAAGGAGCAGGAGGAGGGTGCGGGTGACTCTTCATCAGAAAGCTCTATGTCTGATTTCTCGGAAGATGAGGCACAGGATATGGAGTTGTAGTGAACCTGCACCTCTTCTTTATTCCAGAGACTATAATTTCCTAAACATGATACGCAGACTATAAAACTCATATTTAAACAAGACAATTTTTATATTATTATTATTATTATTATTATTATTATTATTATTATTATTAAAAAAATTGAAATTTTTATGGCTATACCATTGATAAGGGTAACCGTCTTTATGTGACATCCCCACCCCGAAACCACACATGCATCATCACCATCCTGACAACGTCTTTATAGTCCTTCTTCAGGAGTCCTGTTAGGTACATTATGCCCATTTTGCAAAGTCTGTTCGGATTAGAGAAAAAAGGCAGATATCGGTGATGCAGAACATTTTGAAATTACAACCATGTATCAAATATCAGAACAATATTTGCAGGAACAGTGGAAAATAAGTACCAGAGCCTACATGATTCAGTACAAACTATTTATTGTTTAGCAGCACAATCTTTGACACTGAGCACAAGTAGATAGAATGGTGCATTTGTGCTGGCTGTGCAGTTTCACAAATTTGGTCATACTAAATGGAGGATTTTAACAGTATAGGCATATAAATATTTTGCTATTCATTTAAATGGTGTGCATTAAGACTGGACAAGTTGTTTCTAATAGCGGGAGGGGTGCATTTATACAGCCGAGACAACTTCAAATAATCACCAAAAATGAATCTAAATTACAGTCCACTGTCCAATCTCCAGAAGCAGTGTCTTCAGTAGGTCAGTTTGGTTGGATGTGTTTGGTTGGCATATTGTCATCTTTCTTTTAATTATTTCTCGACTTGGTTTTTGTTTTTGTTCACTCCTTATTTCAGTCATTTAAAAGATTTGGAATTAAAAAGATAACTGCACCTTGAATCTCTAGTGACTTTTTTTTTTTATATTTACATGTTTTATTCCCCATTTTCATAAAATATTTGTTAGCTGAACACCTGTCTCCCCCCACTCCCACTGCTTTCCACCTGCTGGGTCATACTGTGCATGTATTCCAGTGCACAGAGAGCTCAGATTGCTGTATCCAGGAAAAAGTTAAAGGAAAACAGAGTAGTAATTTGTTAACACTTGAATATGCAGCCCTAATAATTTTATTGCCAAAAGTAAAATAAAGTGGTCTTCTTTATTTGCTTGTTTCTTCTTTTGAAGGGTGTGCACCCCCAGTACATGGGCTGGCTTCTGATTAAAAGCTTGTTCGTTGATATTGCGGAGTCCATTTAATGAAATACTGTACAGCTGTACAGGATTTAGCTTATGTGTGTATAATGCTCTTTATGACAGTGATGTTCTTTATTTCAGTAGTGCTGTTTGAGTGCACTAAAACAAAAATCACACATAGATGCTAGTCTGCAGGGTTTAGGTTTGTTTTTTTGTTTGTTTGTTTTTTAAATCAGACTCTGCAAGTGATTAACTATATTTTAGCCCCTGAACAGTTGTCATGACTGAAATGATAAGAGAAACTTCCCTTAAAACACACAATATTCTAATAAAATATAGAGCATGATAACTTTTTTTTTTCCTTTGTTTTATTCATAGATCCTCATGGATCTGCTGTTTCTGCTTTCCTCACCCTCATTTTCCAGTACATTCTGTATAGTAAGCTATGATGGGAAACCTTTGTGTTGGACGTTACTGGTTTAGGAAAAAAAAAAAAATAATGTAACGCAAGGAAAACAGACAAAAAGGCTTATGAAAGAATGGCTGTTGTAAAAACATAAAATGTGTTTTATGTGCAGAAGTGGAAACTTATCAAAAACAGAAAAAAAAATCCCCATTTAGATTTTGTAAAGTTCATGTTCAATGCATTTTCTGTGTTCTGAGAAAGCCTAGAAAATAGTGATGTACTGATCATCCAGAGATTCACTATTGACTTTACAACTGGTCCATTTTTGGTTTCAGTTTAATTTTTCCTGAAAATCAGATTGGAGAGATTTCTCTGTGAAATTGTGAATTGTAATATTAGCCCATAAGTATAATAAATCACAGAAGTATTTTTTATTTTTTTTGTTTTATCTATTTTTAAGCAAAACGATTTTCTCTTAATGCAGCATTGCGTTACATGAAGATGCTGACGTGATACTAGGACATGTTCATGCAGAGCTAAAATGTATTTTTATTTTAATATTGCCTTAGTTTAGAAGTAATGTTTTGGTTACACAGTTTGCAAACATGCATGGTTGGTTTTCAGGATTGCTTTTGTGGCTGTGTGTGTGTGTGTGTGTGTGTGTGTGTGTGTGTGTGTGTGTGTGTGTGCGCGTGCATGCACGCAGTACAACTTCAATGCCTCCAATCTATTTTAAACCCAGACACAAACGATGACAGGGCTTTTGTTGGCTTTAATTTTTATTAAGTGTCAAGACGCCAATAACCTGACATGTTTGTGTGCTTCCAATGTTAGTCTAATTATAAAGTACTCAGAACCTTCAGTGATATTACCATTATTGTATATTTTTGTCTAGTTGATGAAATAAACACTTATTTGTTCAGGGGTACAGGAAACCACAAACAACGAGCATTCATTTTTAAAAGTCATGTGCATGCACACCTTCATTTTTTGTCAAAGAGCGAGCGCTGCTCTCAGCAGCTGTTGAGTGCCACAGGGTTTTGATTTAATGACATTAAATGCTGTTCTGGGACAGTCGATTTAAGGTGTGGACACAGCTGATGGTGGTTTAAACTTAAATTGGTTGAACGTGTGTGTGTGTGTGTGTGTGTGTGTGTGTGTGTGTGTGTGTGTGTGTGTACCAGCATAACCATGGTAGTTATGTCAGGAAATAAATCGGTCTATCAGTCCAAATAAATCCAACATGCATTTTAATGTACTACTTTGTTTCTTCTTATACCTTTGATGAACTGGTAAATGTGTTTGAATTTCTAAAATAGTACCCAATATTTTAATTAACAATATATTTCAACACAAGCTCTGTGTGATTTATTACTTTCAAATCCTGTGCACCTGACCTGCTTTGATTTAAGCCCACTTTCAAACTTGGTCTTTACGTCAATATCAGATATTATTTACTGACTGTTTTTAATGAATGCAATTAATGTTGAAGTACTTTACAGCTTTTTATTTAATTTCTCACTGTTTTAATTTTTAATTTTTTTCTTAGCATTGTCAAGTGGGCATGCCTGTCATAGAGTGTTCCCTATCTATAGAACGATAACATCCTAAAAGGCTGTGTACAATAAACTGTAATAACCTTTTGTAATAAAATATTAAATACACATTTCAGGTATTTTCTTCTCTGTATCAAAATGTGTACCTCATTGTGCAGACTGATTATTTAGATTTTTTGGATTTTTTTTTTTGTTTTCTCTCTCTCTCCAGACACATAAGAGACTCAGTACTGAGACATCAGTTATGGACTACAGTCAAGCATACACATTCTATAATGTATGATCTTAATCATACACTTATTATACTTGCCTTGATCACATTATAAGTGAGGCCGGTGGTGTAGTGGTTAGGCTGCTTTGCTCATGATCAGGAGGTCGTGTGTTCAAATCCCCATTAGATCCCCACCGTGCTAAGACCCCTGGGCAAGGTCTTAACCACAAGAGTGCTTCTGTCCACCCAGCAGTATAAATGGGTACCACTAAAAATTACTGGGAAGGTAACCTGCGTTGGACTAGCATCACATCCAGGAGGAGTTGAACTCCTAGTCGCTTCACGCTACAGAAACTGGGGATAAGCTCTGGCCTGAGGAGCCACTAGGCTCGGGTGTAAAAGCCCAACAGACTTGATCACATTATAGTTGCTCTTTCTTTTTCACAGTACTGATGCACTACATAGCAAATCAAATGGGAAATACCTGCCTATGGGGACTGGCAAAAGAAATGGTTTAGCATCAATGTTAGTTAAGTTTAAAATGCAGTTTTAATTACTTCAACCCCTGGCAAAAAACCCAAACCGCTTAATCCTAATAGGGTTGCTGGGGGCTGGAACCTACATCAACTGACACTAGGTGAAGGTGGCGTACCCTGTACACCCAGCTTGCCAGACCATTACAGGGCAAAACACAACCATTCACACTTATATTCACACCTATGTGCAATTTGGAACAGCCAATTAGCCTAATGTGCATGTCTTTGGATTGTGGGAGGAAACCCATGCAAGCACAGGGAAAACATGCAGACTCCACCCCGAGCCCAGGATCTTGCTGTGAGGCGTATGTGCTAACCACTACTACATTCATTTTTTGAACCACTTAATCCTAATTAGGTTCGCAAGGAGATTGGTGCCCATCTAAGCCGACTCTGGGCGAGTGCACCCCGGCAGCTCGCCGGGCCATCACAGGGCAGAAACATGCTGATGGCAATGCAGCCTACTCTTTACTAACAGCAGCAATGGTTCTTTTACATGCCTCTCACCATGGCTGGCCTTTGATAACCCAGTTAGCTGCCCTGGTGGAGCAGCAGTGACAACTCGGTGATAGTGGAGCTTGAACCCACGACCTTCGGATCAGTAAGCCAGCACCCTACCACCGGGCCACCACCCTACCACCGGGCCACCACTGCCCCGCCCAGCACTGCCCAGCACTGTACAACACTCAAACATAGAGATAATATTAAGACACGGAGGTCTAACTATCACCTTCCAGCCTCATGTAAATAAAATTCCTTGTAATATATAATTATGGATGTTGTTTTTAAATGCTCTGACAATAAACTTAACCATATCATTGTCCCAAACTTTTTTTAGTTTGCTTTTTTTCCCAAAGCCGTTTATAAAAAGATGATGAAAGGGAGTTCATTCTGTTAGTCATAACCTCTGATCCACTCTACATATATTTTGTTGGTTTTAGCAGCAAACACCATGCATCAAATAATTCCATATTATTTTCTGAAGAGCAAAAGTAGGTTCTGGCATTACATCATCAACAATTAGACATACTTGACACGCCTCATTGTCCAAACTGTTTTCTTTCCTTTGTCAAGTTAGACATATGGTGGGGGGAAATTGAGCATCTCAGACAAATACCCACTCTTGTGTGAAGTTGCAAAGGCTGCACTTACCTGCTTTCATGGACCTAAAGTGCTCTTTCAGTGTCATAAACAATGTAATCAACTCTAAAACAACAGCCTTAGATATATCCACATACAGTGCCCTTCAGTCAGTGAGGTACAATCTGAAAGCATCAAAGAAGTCAGCTATTGAATACTTTAACAAAACTGACTACTTACATGACAAGGTAGATCCATCTTTAGTAAACAATATGAAAAGTGCATATCTCCTTTATGAGAAGTCAGGCAACTCAGCGCTGAAAAGAGAACAACAACAAGAAGAGCTGGGTCTGTCTGATAAACCCAAGCCTGCTAGCCAGAAGACTTACCGATGCTGCTGTAGCAGATACGAAGAAAGCCAGGCTTGCTCACAGCAGCCACTGACTGGTTTCATACACCTGTGATGTGTGTATAATCAAACGAGCCTATATACTAAAGATTTTTAAAGACCTACATCCTCATCACATACGTCCTCCTTTTTGAAAAATCTTAGTTGGGACCTATGTGTAATAGGTTGGTGACCTGTTCAAGGTGTAACCCCACCTCTCACCTGAAGTCAGATGGAATTGGCTCCACTTCCCCTCGCTTTCTCAGAGACTTATATGATCAATAGTGTCAAAGGCTGCACTAAGGTCAAGTAACACAAGCAGGGAGACAAGAAATAAGATAATGATCTGAAATAGTTACTGGGGCAGTGGTGGGCCAGTGGTAGGGTACTGGATTACCGAGCCCAAGTTTGGGGGTTCAAGCCAAACTAGCCAAACTACTACAGTGCAGCTAACTGGGTTATCAAAGGCCAGCCATGTCTATCACTGTCTGTGGTGAGAGGCATGCAAAAGAACCCTAGCTGACTTTCGTCAAGAAGGCTGCATTGCCGTCAGTGTGTTTCTGCCCTGCGATGGCCTGGCGAGCTGTCCAGGTTGAGCTCTGCCCTCACCCAGAGTCCTAATTAGGATCTAGCAATCTAGGAACTAAGCGGTTCAGAAAATGAATGAATGAATAAAATAGTTTCTGACGGTAGAACTGCGACTATATTTTCAATATTTCATCTGAAAGTTAGTATTAAACCTAAATGGCCAGCATTATGAGTGGGTCCTATTTTGATTTACCCCTACTGAATCTAGAACATGACTGCTATTTTTAAAGGATCTTTAAACTGATGTTTTTAAAGGAGGTTTATCAAAATGAATATCAGAGTGACCAACAATAAAAGCTTTATCTAAAGAAACAACCAGGTTTGAAATGAAGTCTGCAAATTCACATAGGAATTCGGAGTACGGCCCTGG
>JBCNYH010000021.1:15686228-15698207 GCA_039654325.1 Tandanus tandanus
CAGAAGCATCAGGACTCGCACCAGCAGATTCAGGGACAGTTTCTACCCACAAGCCATCAGGCTACTGAACTGCTGATGTACCGGACAATCTGCACACTTTTGCACACTCATTGTACACACTATACATGCGGACACACTACCTCTGCACTACAACCACTTTAGTGTTTTCCTCTCCACTAGTATTTTGTTTCCACTAGTATTTTGTTTTTATCCCACTGTGTACATACATAGATACATATATATTTATATAGTCACATTCCTTTTCAGTTTATGTGTATATATAATATATATTTGTTATATATTTTGACTCCTTCACTTATATAGTTTTATTCTTACTTGTATTTTATCTCGATGCTAAATTTATGGGAGCTCTGAGTCCAAGAATTTCATTGCCGGTAGTGATGTTTTATTGTTACCTGTATATAACAAATAAACTTGAACTTGAACTTGAAAACTTGAATTGAAAAGCTTTGAATTGAATTTGTCTTTGTGTTCCAATTTTAAATATTAATAAACATACATATTACATAAATACATATTTGGAATTAAGTTGAAATGTAATTGTTTTTAACAAACTAGTAGTTCTAGTACTACCAAAATTAAGTGTATAAAGTTATAAACTATATACTTACATTTGACTCAAAGCATTAAGTAAAATATACCAAGTCACTAACACACATGTACAAGTATAGTCATTCAATTTTTTAACTGAAATTATACTAATTATAATTTTAAATGTTCTTTTTTTAAACGCTGAATATTAATGTGAAAGTTACAAAATTACATTATCACATTGATAAATTTTCAGCTATTATTAATTATTTTAATTACATTATTCATTGAGATTATGTTAAGAGTAAATATACCTTATTTACCGTAATTAGTGGAACAAAGTAATTACTTAAATTTGCCCCAAATCCAGTAACTATGTTAACAAAATTATCCAAATTGGATTTCTTTTCTATTTATATTATAGGAACCAAATTCCACCTGTTATCGCCCATATCAAAACGCCAGTCAAGTATTTTTTTAAGCAAGTGTCATAAATAATCCAATTAAGTTAACTAACAAATTTTTAATACTGTACTACTTCATTAAAACTATAGATCCAGCATATGTTTGGATTTGATTTTAGCATTAGTAATTTTAGTAATTCCTGTATTTCTATAGATTTTTGTGATTCTTAAGTTGCTTAGACCTACCTTTGTGCAAGAAATGGGTCAAAATTTTCTTTGAAAGTGTGAAAAAAATGGGCAGGTTGACACTGTATGTATGTATATTATTTGCCAGCACTCGACTTGTAAGGACCCAAGATGGCGCCTGCCGAGCTTCGACAAAATTTACTCGTTGCGCGGTCTACCATATAAACCTACTGTGGAAGCAAACACCAGCGGTACTCAGCGGTTTTTTGTTTAAGCAATTAAAAAAAAAAAAACATAAAAGTAATGTCACTATTTAAAGGAAACAAGTGCTCAATAAATTAGTAAAATGCAACTTTGTTATGCTAAGTTAGGCATGGTGTGACTTGGTTTTCTTGTTATGGTTTTTTTTTTTTTTTTTTACTGTAACTGACCTCCAAAAGAGCTAGAAACAGGGACTTAGAAAAACTATAGGCACCACAGGCCATGTATTATTTATGTTTTGTGCCGTTTAGTGAAAGTTTTTTAATTTGCACACACACACACACACACACACACACACACACACACACACACACACACACACACACACACAAATGAATTTGTGTGCGCATGTGGGCAGTTTTACAATTATAGGTCCAACTGTAATTTTCATTACTTTAGCACTCTCAAACTTTTTGCATCGTAATGCCCAAAAACAAACAGAAAGCGGAATGAAAATCTCTCTTATCTTGTGCTGCGTATCGTAAATTTAAAGACTCAAATTAGTGAAATTTTTGGTCTTATTTTTATAAAATGTTACTTCAGACACTGTGATCTTTTACTATGTGGAACTTGTAAATGAAATAAAACATTGTTTCTCCTCTGTATACATGCTACTACAATGTTTTAGTTTAAATTATTTTTGAAGCCCTATTAGAGACTGCGGTGATTTGAAAAGTTCATGATCTTTTCAGTAAGTGAAATGTCCTTTTCGTCATCAATGTTGAGGGCAAATAAAAATTCACTAAACTACCAAACATTTGTTGATATATTTTAAAAATACTGCCTTTTGGGTCATTCCCTGCCAAGTCAACCAGAGGGTGACCGTCTCCGATTTACCTGAATTTTTTTTGTTCAAGTACCTCCATATGTCTGATGAACACATGCAAAATAGTTCTTCTTAATTCCTAAAAGTTTCACACAATTTCCTCCGGGTTCAATAAAGTATTCTGATTCCGAAAAATTTTTTTTAAATTAGGGTACCCCAATGTTATACCCGCGAGCGAAATTTGAGCCTTTTTGCATTTTAAAAAGGCAATATATCTTGGAAGTAAATGCATGTAGGGACCTGAAATTTTGTATGGACAATATTCGGAAACACTAGCGAAAGAAAATAATTTCAAAAATGACATCATTTGCATATTTTAATTTTTGGATAAATCACCATTATTATATCCCAGCTTCTGCAGAGTCCAACTTTACTGAAGTCTGTCAGGTTGCTTTTAAAGCGGAATCATGTTTTTTTTTTTCTTTCAGAAATTGTCACTTTGACAGTTTCTGACCTGAATATTTTGCACTTCTTCCTCACATTGAAATGTTTTTAACAGTTAACATAATTCCAAATACATAATAAAAATTATATACATATTCTCTGTAATTTGATAAGCTGCAGTTCTTTGTCTTATAAAGTTCACAAGAAAAGAAAATGAGGCTAGTGAGTATGTTATGATATGGTACTATGTATAGCTGCTTTAAAGTTTTATGGATGTTTGACGGTATAAAAAAGTATGAATTTACATAAAATAGAAAAATTATAATCAGGAAATAAGTCTGTGAAAAAAACTACTTCATGTTAATTAGCTCCGAGTTGTGCTGCATCACACCACCTTGTTGTTGATTATTTTGCTATTGCTTCTTTCTTTGCTTTTTTTTCTAACAAGCCTTTTATTGAGTAATTGGTTATCTATCCTAATTATGTGGCTGCTTAAGAGTAGACACATATTACTATTCACCCTACAAAAATGGGGTTCTTTATTTTCCTTCTTTTTATTCTTCTTCTTCCACTTCATGCAGCTTGAACGGCAAAGTGCACCCGCACAATGTATATATCAAAACGTGTGTCTCGGCGCCGTGAAGTGTGCTATTACTTTTACTGGCATTTCGCGTTACCATGGCGTCACAACTAGCCAAAAACCACGACAAAAAATCCCATTGAAATGAATGAGGAGAGGTCAACAAACAATCATGAAACTCACCTCACTTTGACGCCTCGCCAAGAAAGCCATACTTTCACATAGAACTTGGATCATCTTTTAAAACGTAGACACTAAAGTCGACATTTCGATAGTCAGCATGGCTTTTTGCTACCTCTTACGGTTTTCTCTTAATCTTTGATCAGGTGTCATAAGGAATTCTAAGTTAGTTTGTGTATTTATAATGGGCGTCGATTGCATGGAATGTTCTGGGCTAGAGTGGATGATGTCACAGCAGAGTGTGAAAAAAGAGGTTATCTTGGAAAAAGTTTTTTAACTCGGTCCTACTCCCATAATTTGCAGTCTACACCAATAAATTTTACGGAGGAAAATGTGTGCTGGTTCTGACCATGTAACTTTCGAGTCAAAAGCACTTGTAGGAGTTAAACGGCGAGGATCTGACTGACAGCTGCACCGAGAATTTGTCCATAGAACTCAATACAAAGTAGAGCTATATAAAATTATTTTGAGGGTCATTTTTAAATCGTGACTCTTTAAACACTTTTTACAAGTACAGCAAAATAATTTATATCACTGTGTTCACCTCTGACCATCACTGTCAACCTCATTGTGATGGGAAATACGGTTTTCAAATTAGAAGGCCAAAAGCAAGACGTGTGCTTGAGACATTACTTCAGTTTAAAAGGCAGTTTAAAACTGTCAGTAACTGCCAGTTAAATCTCCCTGCACGTGCAGGTCGCGCGCACACACACACACACACACTCGCAGCATGCTGGCACTTTTAAAGCTGCCCATACTCGCTCGCACAGTAGCCCGGAAACTTGGACAAAATATCTTTTTCTACTTTACAAAACTGAGAAACTGATTGGGAAAACAGGCGGTTTAACACTGAACAGACAGAGAAGTGTTTCATGTGTCTGCTCAGAGCGACACGTCTTCTCTCTCTCTCTCTCTCTCCCACACACACACACTATAGGCTGACTGTTTTTGGGAATCCCACGGGTCACGGGATTCCCGTGAGATGGGAGTCAACTTTACTATTAATCATGTGATTGGGACGCTACAGGATAAAAAAGTTAACGGGAGCGGGAACCAACCAATAGGACAAAAAAACAAAACAAACTAAAAAAAAAGAAAATATAGGACAGGCGCCGCCATTTTGTACTTTTTTATTTTTCAACAAACCTACACTGTAACGCAAATCAAAAGAATTACATGGCCCAGAAGCCAGCAGTGCTTCCGGCCGTTGCTTTCTGCCGGAATTAAAAGAACAATGGTATACAGCAGTTTTTTGTTTAAGCAATTTAAAACATAAAAGTAATGTCACTGTTTAAAGGAAACAAGTGCTCAATAAATTAGTAAAATTTTATATTTTATGCTTGGGTTTATTCAACTAAGGTAGGCATGGAAACCCATGTACTGTTTTTCTTGTTTCTTTTTTATTTTTTTTTTATACTGTTACTGACCTCCAAAAGACCTAGAAACAGGGACTTAGCAGCTGGTCCTCCATTATTTTGTGCCCTTTAGTGAAGGTTTTTTGTTTGGATTAAGGCAATAAATGCTCCCTATATTACCACAGATGAACTGTTCCTGTTGCCATATCTTTTGAAATGAAACTGCAGGAGTGGGATGGGACAGGATTTTTTTTTTTTTTACTTTGACCCGGGATTGGGATGGGACAAGATTTATTTCTGTGGGAGTGGGATCGGACAGGAGTGAAAATCCACTCCCTTGTCACCCTCTTAACACACACACGCACGCATGCTTGCTCCGGCTGCCCCTCCCACACCCATAAAACAGTTAACCCTTTAATGGCAAACTTCTTTCCTTTTTCCTCTTTCTCTTAGTATTATTGTAATTCAGCGCCTTGCTTGTCTTTCTTGATATTCGTTTAATTCTCTTCTTCTTAATATTGTTATTATTATTATTATTCACTGTTCTGAATAATATTACTATTCACTCATATATTGTTATAGTTTAATACCATACTACACTCCTGTTGTTTTTGTTGGTACAGTTGTGTGAAGTGGATGTTTTCTGTTAGTTATAAATTCTAAATGTCTCTGATGCGGCTCACCTGGATTGGTTACTCAGCGTGGAGTATTTTTTTTATCATTTGTATGTAGAAATGCTTTGGGCCTATATGTGTTGATATAATACAATGTACTAATGTTATTATGCATTTACAAAATACAATATATGAAGAGCTCTTTTCCAAAACGCCATAAATCCATTTCTATCGTTTCAAGAGAAATCAGATTTTTCTACACACTGCCCAGTATCTTGAACACCTTTGTTCTTTGTATTAATACTTTATTTAAATTGGTTTTAACACTCTCAACTAAAAAATTCTAATTAATTTGCCCCGCCTCCCTGTGTCACAACCTGCTATAGTGGACCAATCATTTTTCGAGGTATCCGCTCTCCTCCCCTCATTTGGGATTGTTTTCATGACCCGGCCCTCATTCCAAATTAGTTGAAGAACCCTGGAATAGAGTTTGGCTTAAACCCCACAGTAACGGTTACAGTTAGAGCATAAATGCTCTGATTCTTTGATTTATCACCACCTGTTTTGCCACAGATACTTAGAAACCTGAAAACTGTGAGGAATTTTTCTGTGTTCTACAGTTCAACAAGCCAGTTTTCACCAATTTTCCGGCAGCAGATGTAGCCACGCCTCAAAATTTCTTCAGGAATCTTTCTAGTTAATATATACTATTTGAAGAATTTTGGATTGGTGCTGAAGCGGTGATCTTCATGTCTTCCTTCACCTTGTTGATTGTAGATGAATTGCTTACAGTGGTTTGTATAATTGCCACTCATTTCCTTTTCCTGTGTGTTTGAGTCCGTAAGTGACAAGTGGGATTTATGGTTGACCTCTTGCCATGCACTTTTATGCACATTTTTCAGGTCTGGTAATGGAGTCCTTACCTGTCTTTCTTCCTCCCGTTGTACTGCATGAGATAACAGACTTAAAGTCTGTGGAAGCTGTATAGAATCAGTATTTAATTATTTTTTTTTTAAAACAGAGGTTAATCTCAGTAATCTCATATCAACATGAGTAGCAAGAAGACTCAGGGCTGTGTGTTTTGCATTCATCTGACTGCATTTTCTTTCTATTTTGCGATGTGGATTATCTGTAAATTCTAACCACAAAGCACGGACAGATTCCATCAGGCTGACTGTTGCTTTCTTGGAAGCATTTCTCTCAATAACAGAAAACGATAAGGCTTTATGCTGAACTATAAATTACTCTACACTGAATGACAAGAGAAATGACAAGCCATGTCTTAGCTAAGCATAAAAGCCCAGTTCCTGCCAGCGCCCTTTGACCAATGAATGTGTGCACCGCAGAATTCTGTCAATTACAGCAGCAGTAAATGGCAGTCAGCCAGAGATTGAGAATGATATGGGACCATTCATTACTCTGGCTTGGAAAAATGAACAAGTGGATTTCTGTATCTTAGTCACTCTCAGTTTTGCACATGCAGGACATTTTTGTGCTTTCAGGCGTGCTGTTTCTCTGTGTCTGTTGCTCACACCCTCTAATTGTACAGTAATATCTAATATGTCATCTTTCTTCAAAGACATCTCTTTTGATGACTTTTCTGTAATGTGTCCTGAAAAGAACACTGCAGATGCATATTTATCATGCTGCAGTCTGAGGATCTGCTTTTTCAATGTCACCTCGGAGCAGTATTGTGATTCAGAGATTGTCTTCACAGCAGCTGCTATGCAGCAGGAGCTCATCTGTGATTCTGTCTGTCCCTGTTGTTCTCCCCCTCCAGGCAAAGGAAAAGGTGATGTACAGCTTGATGGAAAGGTGTATGTGACCTGTGATTGATTGACTGTAATAGGGGATGAAGGAGGGCTTCACCAGTTGCATCAGTACACCATGGGTTTGGAGGAACAATAGAATTCCACATCCAGCTTTATTGTTCTGAGATGTAGCTGGATGATTTGTGGTGAAGTGAAATCAGTAACGATGAGTGATATGAGAATGTAATAATGATCTCATAATAAATTGTCAGAATACAACTTCTGAGATATAGGTTTTGTGATCTCTCTCTCTCTCTCTCGCTCTCTTTAAAGCAATCATTGAATGAAAAACTGATTCAAAGTTAGTATTAATTTAGCATTAAAAGTTAGCATTATTACTGAACCTTTAACAGTGTTCATTATTTTGCTCACTACAAATGTTGCACAGTGCAATACAAGGGTATGTTTCTATTCATTTTTACAGAATTTGTAACTAACCTAACCTAACATATTCTTATATAAACCTCAACCATTGCAGTGCAGTCATAACCCACTGCTAACCTAATCCATTATGAATTTTTTACATTAGTGTGCTAGGACTCCATTGTTCACGGCAGCTGTTGAGGTTGTTATTTTGTGGTCTGTAATTTCTTATTCTTTAACCTCTGTAACTAGGTCAGAGGACCGAAAGTTCAAGAACCCTATTGAAACCAAAGGAATGATTTTTTCCCCTGAAATGAATCACATTTTTCACCCCTTTCCCATTCTCAAAAACTCATGAAACACAAATTGGCAAACACGTAGGGTCTGGCAAAAATTTACATCTGGTGGGGCTTCAGGGTTTGGGCGACATGAAATGTTGCAAGAGTGCCACCTAGAATCACAAAAAAACAGATGGCCATTGACTGAATCTGAAAAAAAGGCAAGAATGAAATTAAACGTGCCATAACGACACGTGTGTAAGGACATGTTCCTGAAAAGCCATGGTTCAGAGAGTTCGTCAGCAACCTTGATCAAAGGTATGTAATGCCTCCTCTCAAACATGTCACCGACGTTATGTTGCCATGTTAATATGTAGAATGCCAAATCAGAATTTAAAAGGAGCTTCATGATGTAATTAAATTTTTTAACAACTACAGACATGTGGTCAAGCTGTACCACACAGACAGACATGAGTCTAAAATAAGTTCCAAATAAAAGATGATAAAAGCATGGTATGGTCATTTAAACCATTCATTGAATTAATGGGGACAAAATTATGTATTGTGATATATACTGTTACCATGATATAAAGTTATTTATACCATGATTTTTGCCATACTGTCTAAATCCTAAACCCAACAGGAAGTTGGCAATTTTAATTTTAAGGTTAAATGTTTTGATTCTTTATGGCTGTTATACTTGCTCAATGATCTCGAGCTACACAATCTGATCAATTTCACAATAGGACTGTGCAGTGTAGACATATGGAAGATTAAAAGCTGTTATAAACTTGAGTTTTCATCATAGGGCATGGCCATGGCAACACCTCAAATTTTGATGATTTGAGATTTGAGGAAGTTGCATTTAGGTTGCTGTAACTCAAACAAATCTGTCCCAAATTTCACAGGTTTTATAAAGGTTCTAGCCTGAACAGGGACACATGCCAATTCTCACAAAGAAAACACTACCTACTAGCATGTTGTCATCCTCTTATTAGAATGTTGACCCAATCTGCTTCAGAATTGGTCACGAAAGCCATTAGGCTTTTGAGATACCGATACCCTGGTATGAGAATTGTGAGGTTTCTTTGAAGGGTGTATCTGTGGCAGTGCTGCGAATTTCAATGTTTCTCCATAAACATGAACGTTGGTGTAACTTATGCATACATTATCTGATATGCCCTAAATGTAAAATTTGACAAGGGTCCTGTTCATTGTTTTTTGACATGTCACGGATTGCAGCTGAAGGTGCAAGGACATCTTATCACCGCTTGCGGCTATATTTTTGTTTTGTGGAACATATGTACTGTAATGCTCTAAAACCTACTGTCTCTAGTGCTATAAACTGCACTGCAAACAGAGATTTTGGAGAAGAGCCAAGTGTAACTTAAGGCAGTAGTTCCAATTAATCATCATGAAACCAAACCCTGATGTGGGTGGGGAATGTGGATGGGGCCAGAGAGGGTTAATCTCCATGTAGTAATGGTGCTGAGTGACCCAAACAAAGCAAACTAGAATGACCCTGTTTATTTTTTCTTTATTGTAATAATAATAATAAACAGGAAATAATACTTAAAATTTGTACAAAATTTCTTAAATCTAACACCAATATTTCTCTTTCATTTACTAAAATTAAAATTCATTAGGAAAAAAAAGACATTTGTTTGAACTCTCTGAAGGTCCGAGACCAGTATTATTCATATGAGATGGAAAATTAGGGTTAAGAGTGATGGGAGAGAAAGGAGACAGCCTCCAAGACAGACAAAGAGACAGACTCACTCAACCATTCTTTCTGGATGCATCTGTACAGAAGTATATCTAAATTTATTATATCCACACTCAGTGGATATGAGCAAACACACAATCTGATTGACTTCGGATATCATCTCATGAAGAGTGAGTACAGAAAAAAAAAATTGTGGAGAGATTTGCTATACTTGAAATCAGAACTCCAAAAATTACTAAAAAAGGCAGTAATATTTTGTTACAAGATTTTTTTTTTAATTTTCAAAAATGGTTATTAAATTTTTCACCCAAAACAAAAACAACAACAAAATAAATAATGCTGTTGACAGTTATCAGTTCGCCTGATTGTTTGGGTTTATTTAGCTGTTTATTTTAATAAGGCGTGTGAGGCCTATATCCCACAAAGCAGAAATGACCTTAAATAATTAAAAATTTTAACAAAATAAATTTTTTTAAATATTTCTCACAATCGAGTGGATGTAGATCTAATATGCTGGTTATTCCACTGAAACGTCAGTGGACATTAAGCATATAATACATATAACATTCAATTTCATGAAATAACTGTTAAATATATAAACTGGTACAAAGCTGGTTATTCGTAGTGTAAATACTGAGTGCCCACTTCTTAAAAACAGGAATACAGACTTGCTCTACAGGAAACTCTGCTGCTCGGTTTATTTGATTCTGTATCCTTTATACCTCGTATTCTCAACAGGAACCTATCAGGTCAGATGTGGGTGTGCAATAATCAGAGACATCTGAGTCTTGTGGAATATCATTATAGTATAATAACATTACTGAATATATTGCTGTGTATAATCACAGTACTGAATGAGTATGTCTATTACTGTTTTAACAGATATGACATCTTGGGAAAAACTGATACACTTGTAGAGATGTACTGTATGCATTTGGCTGTGGAAAAAAACAAATATATATATATTTTTTTTTTGCATGCACACCTGTTAATTCCATGCTGCTTGTTGGAGAGAACAATGTACTTATTATTTAAATCCACAATATAAAAAAAAGTACTGCAGTAGATCAAGTAGAAATGTAGCTTTAATGGGGAAATTTTGCAGGTAATATAAATGTAATATATACAAAATCTATTTATTACAGACCTTTTTGATTTTTGCATAGTCATGGTAGGTTAAAGCTGTACAGGGATCAGGCTTTAATAAGAAGAGTATTTCTAGACTGTAGTCACTAGACTGTAGCTGATAATATCTAAGAAGGAAAATACTAGTATTTTTCAAAGCTGAAAAATGACAGGATCATGACTAAATGCTCATCAAGCATGACAAAAAATTCCCTTTTGATGTTACTACAGAACACTGATGATCCACTCTAAACCAAATAACAGTCCACTGAGTCTAGAGGGTACAGGAAGTGCCCAGAAGGTAGCAACGAGTTGCTAAATATCTGTGCAATACACTCCCATGCTATTTGCCAAATGACTAAGTAGAGTGGTGCTTGAAAGTTTGTGAACCCTTAAGAATTTTATACATTGCTGAATAAGTACGACCTAAAACATCATCAGATTTTCACACGAGTCCTAAAAGTAGATAAAGAGAACAAATATTTTACTTGGTCATTTATTTATCGAGGAAAATGATCCAATATTACATATCTGTGAGAGTCAAAAGTTTGTGAACCTTTGATTTCAGTATCTGGTGTGACCCGCTTTTGTAGCAATAACTGCAACTAAACGGTTCCGGTAAATTTTTTACCATTCCTCCGTACAGAACAGCTTCAACTCTGGGATGTTGCTGGGTTTCCTCACATGAACTGCTCACTTCAGGTCCTTCTACAATCAGTTGGATTAAGGTCAGGACTTCGACTTGGCCATTCCAGAACATTAACTTTGTTCTTCTTTAACCGTTCTTTTGTAGAACCACTTGTGTGCTTAGGATCGTTATCTTGCTGCATGACCCACTTTCTCTTAAGATTGAGATCATGGACAGATGTCCTGACATTTTCATTTAGTATTTGTTGGTATAATTCAGAATTCATTGTTCCATCAATGATGGCAAGCCGTCCTGGTCATGATGCAACCACCACCATGTCTCACAGATGGGATAAGGTACTTATGCTGGAATTCAGTGTTTTCTTTACAGCCTGATGAGAATCAACAACACTTTTCTGAGGTCCTCAGAAATCTCCTTTGTTCGTGCCATGATACAGTTCCACAAACGTGTTGACACTTTGATAGATTCATGTTCTTTAAATCAAACAGGGAGCCCACTCGCACCTGATTGTCATCCCACTGATTGAATTCAGATTACCTGCTGATCCTAGAGTTTCACTTTTGCCGCTCACAGATGTGTAATATTGCATAATATTGCATATTGCGTAAAATACACTGCTCCAAAAAATAAAGGGAACACTTAAACAACACAATGTAACTCCAAGTCAATCACACTTCTGTGAAAT
>JBCNYH010000021.1:15712439-15723658 GCA_039654325.1 Tandanus tandanus
ATATATATAGTATATGTGTGTGTGTAAATTATGTATTATATTATACATATATTTTATATTTATATGTAATATATGTGTTATATATTATGTATACAGCGAGGTAGCCCTTTTTCCACCCCTGTCATTATCGTAGCGATAACATATTGTATAGGACATTCAGAGCAACATGTTAATTTTGATTATTCACAGTAAAAATAGTGTGTTAAAAATGAACTCAAATGAACTGATTAATATCATAACATCATATTACTGTATAACTATAGGGTATTTGTGAGTTTTTATTGCACTGTTTTCCCGAAAAATCAGTAGAAACTCTATCGTCCTGATACAGGGTGACCCCCCAAAGAACTCCCACATTTTAAAGGTAATTAAAAAAAGTTTAAACATAATCATAAAAGATAAAATATATTTGCACACATGAAACATAGTGATGCAGGAGATCTGTTGGTAGTCCAGCCCATTTGAACACCTTGAGCTTGAAGAAGTGGATGTATGGTTTTAGCAAGAGGGAGCTACGGCAGACACAGCTCAGAAGGTCATTGGACGTGCTGAGGGAAATGGATCATTGTGTGGCAATGTTAGGTGGCTGCCCCATTCCCCTGACCTCGCCCCTTGGAATAACTTAAGGTTACAGTTCAGCAGGAGATAGCCGTTGTGCCCCTGACATGACCCTTTGAGCCATGGCAGCCTTCAGAAATCACCTCCAAGCGTGTATAGATAATGATGGCCACTATTTGGAGGATCATCTTTAAAACATGATGCAAAAAACTATTTTGGAGTTTTGTGTGCAAATAATTATTCTATTATCTGAAATATAAAATGTTTTCATTTACCTTTAAAATGTAGGAGGTTTTATTGAGTCACCCTAAATAAGGACTTATTAGAATTTTTAGCTCTACCCCCCCCCCCCCCAAGCAAAATAAGGTCCTGTCTTTAATTTGGAGGCAGGACTGTACAGCCTCTGTAAAAAAGGCAATCAATCAGAGCAGAGTAGGAGGAACATGGGTACGGAGCGCAAAGACCATACTGGGACGAGGGAGACAAACAACTTAAAAACATTATTGCAGAGGGTGGTGGGGACGCAGCTTTCTGAATATCTAGGGAACGTTTGAGATTAGGAATTATTATGGGGTGCTCTGTTGGTGTCCGAAATGAAAAATAAGGGTTTAACAACTGATATCTGACCTTTAAACTGTTATTCGGCTGTTATATATTCCTACAACAAAGTGTGAAAGTTAGCACTTAATGCCAAAGGGGGTTATAATTCAATTTAGTTAAATGCACTGTTTGCCAGAAGTTAATATTATAATACCTTTGCCTACAGTGCTTACATATAAAATAGTGGAAATGCTCATTTTTCTGTCTATTCAAGGCTTTTTTTTTTTTTTGACTAATTTAATCATCTATAATATTTTAAAATGAAGTCAGTGAGTATTGCTCATAGCCAAGGTCATACATTACTAGGCTGAGAATGCTAGAAGGAAATGTTCAAGGATGACATTTTGGGTTATTATTTACAGCTCAGGCCCACTTTTCTCTGGTTTGTGATTGGTCAGCACTGCGATTCTCCTTTCCTTAGATGGCATACAGTTGAATCTAGCTCGTCTATACTACCCATGCTTGCTTCTTGCCATCCTACAGTCGTTTCTGCATTTTCTTCCTGACTATATATCCATTAGATGGTGAATTTGTATTCAGTGTACAGCATCCTCTAACTCAGCGCTGTGGCTTGCCTGCGGCTCTTACTCTTTGGCTGTCTGTCCAAGCCCAGTGTAGCTGCAGTGAATCGAGTATCAGGTTAGAGCTTACAGAATGTGAAATAGGAAAAGGTCAAGATGCATCACTGGCAGCATCAAAGAATATTTTTATTTAGCTTCTTTCCTTTTGATTTTACAATTTCCATGTGCTTCAAATACCAAAGAGCCAACTGTGAAAATACAGTGTTTAGGATGAAGCAGGTTCAAGAAAGAAACAAACAAACAAAAAAAAAAACAAGTTCATGAATTAAAATGATTGCAAACGACTGTGAGTCATGAAAAGTCTTTTTAACAAAACATATCCTGAGCCTAAAACCACTTGTGTGGGCTGCTTATAATTGTATCCCCTGCGAAGTGCAGGGGATGCTGTTTTCACAGGCTGTCCGCTGCTGCTGAATCCACCACAGACACTTCTTGTTAACATGCTAGCAGTGCCAGTTCTTTATGGATTTATTTTGCTCCCGCCTCTCGGGAGCTATAGGAATCAGTTCAGTCTGTCTGTCCATCACACTTTAGTTTCCATTTACCTGCTGTGCACTCAAGCTGGGGCTTTCAAACTTGGTATGCTGGCTCACTACTTTGAGTGCTAGGATGAGTTTGTGTGTGAGTGACCTTGACCTACTTTTCAGGGTCACAGAGGCAAAACTGTATATATGGCATGCTCTACCAGCTGAAACTGGGCCACCTTGACCTATTTTTCAGGGTAACAGAGGTCAATTCTTCAAAAATGCCCTTTAACACTCTAGAGGGTGCTTTTTTGTGAAATTGGTTTCCAATTTTTACCAGTTGTACTTGTCAAGGTCTTCTTACCTATTGAAACTGGGTCGCCTTGACCTAATTTTCAAGGTCATAAGGCCAATTGAAATATACATGTGGTCATGTAAAAAGTCACCTTGACCTAGTTTTCAAGGTCACAGTGGTCAAAGTGAGTAAAATTAACATTCATTCCAGCATACCAAAATCTTAACTGATTTGCTTTTACTTTATATCAGGCATTACCTGAAGGCACACCCTACCATTCAGTTGAAATTAGGTGACTCTAGAGCCTGTAGTTTTTGTAGGATTGGTTTCAAATTCGTACCAGTTGTACTTAGTGTCAAAGTCTTCAAGACCCATGACCTTTTGTCATAGGGGTCAAGGTAACTAAAACATTATGTGCTCTAGCATACCCAGATCACAATGGGTTTGTTCTAATTTTACATCTGGCATACACTTGGGTGTCTTTTTTGCACCCAAGTCACCTTGACCTAAATTTAAAGGTCTCAACACTACCCTCAGTATCCTCCTGTTACCTGCAACACTAGCCAGCCTATTCAAAAATTATTATTATTATTATTATTATTATTTTATTTTATTAGTTTTTTAATCCTGATTTCCATTTGAATCTTAAATTTGATTCTTAAGTGTTCCATTGACCATGTGTGGGATACACCTAGTGTTCTGTGACAAGAACACACTTCTAGTTCAGAAGATATGTTCATATAACTGAGCTGCATATTTTATTTATTTTTTGGATTAGTATTTTTGCTCCTTGTACAAATGAACAACCTGAGATCAACACACACACACACACACACACACACACACACACACACACACACACACACACACACACACACACACACACACACGTATATACAAAGTAAAATAGTGGAAGAATTAGATTTAAAGATGCCTTACAACCATGAAGTGTGTTAGTTTCAGTTGTGGATATATTAGTGGTAAATAAAAACTACTTAGTAACTGAACGTGAGGTCTGCACAGAGAAATCTCAGTTTGAGTGTTTTTTGCACAGATCTTCCCTTCGGCTCTGTACTAAATACCAAGGGTTGAGATCTCAATACTGACCAAGCAAACAAGGTTAATAAGTGGTCTATAATTGTTTATTGATTTATTGCCCAGGCATCGAATAATCAGGTTATGCATACTGTTGTTGCTGTATTATGATGTTACTTTCTGACCTATTTTGGTTTAACTGCTGGATTAGCACAATTGCGGAATCTGACGTCTCATCCAAACTTACACCTCTGCTCTCAGTAAATGTGCAAATATCACCTGTGTAGAAGAACGTAATAAAGGTCCAGGGAATGTGTGGAATGTAGGTACGAGCAGGTGTACATAATAAACACGAAACTGAGTATATACGAAGAGAAACAAACTCTTGTGAGTGGTGTGCATTGTTTGCTTCTATTCTTTATTTTCCTTCCCTTTAGTGTGCAGAACAAAACAAAACGTGTGTGTGTGTGTGTGTGTGTGTATATGAATTAATACTGCGTTCAATTCAGTAGCCTTGTTGTTGTGGTGCTAATCGGTTGACAATTATACACTGTTATTCCCATGTAGCATGTGAAATTCCACATCTAACCCCCTCCAGCTCCATTCACGTTTATATGCAGCTAAGTTACTTTTTCCTGAATATATAAAATATAACTGCTCCACATAGCTCATCCCAGTCCATTATAATAATTGAACATAAATCTTGATGCTGCTTTTTGTTCCTCTCTGATTCTCAGTGAAGCACGTCTCTGGCACGGATTTGATTTTAAAGAGAGTTCTGTTTTACAAAATCACTTAAAGATTTTTTATCTACAAAATAAGCAGTATCATGCAGCAGTCCACTTTTATACATTTTTTACATTTTTAAAATGGTTATTTTCCAACACAGGAATGTTTACGTTTTGTTTTCAGGTATCCGTTTTTTACTCATTATATTTTGATAAATGCCACACAAAAAGTAATGTATTAATGAAGGTATGAGAAATGCGCTCTCTGAAAAACCAAAATCTCTGAGTCTACATGAAGATACATTTCAACCACGGGAGTGTAAACGTCCCTCTCAGCTGCATTTGATGGACAAAACTTGAAAAAACAAAAAGTCAGTGCATCGAGTGTTCATGCCCTAAAGAGCAAACAGAGGATGCAGTCTAACACTATTTCTGCAGTATTCTGTATCTACTCTGATATTTCCATATCATCTGCACTTCCAGTAATCCCCAGTGAATCATGTCTGGAACCCTGCTGCCACTGCAGGAGAAACTAACTGCAGCTTTTCACGGGCTCCTCCCATCCTCTGGCCAGTCGTCTACACAAAGATACTCATTAGTGGGGATGATATCCTCAGTGATATGTGCTGCAATCATCAGTGTGAGAGAAGAATGTATTGAAGGTGGCTTTTTAACCATTGTTTTCGTAGTTGCGGTACCAGGCAGCTGTGAATTTCTCAGGGTGACAATACATAGCTGTTGAATATAATGTGAGGCTCTGGGATTATCTGGACTGAGAGGCATATGTATATGGCAGAACACTTTGTGTGTGTGTGTGTGTGTGTGTGTGTGTGTGTGTGTGTGTGTGTGTGTGTGTGTGTGTGTGTGTGTGTGTGTGCTGACTTCAATAGTTACTGTATTTTGTATGCATATCACCCTGTTTTAGTAGGATTTTGCAGCCGAGAGTGAATGCTGTTGGTATATTTACTTTGAAATATGCAGAAAGAATATGTCGGTATGTTCTCATTCCAATATGATTCATGAGTATAGTTCTTTAAATAATTTCACCCAGCATCAACACAAGTCATATCATGTGGTTCAGCTCACCAGACCATTGTAGGGCCAAAACAGACAACCATTCACGGTTGCACTGACACCTAGGTGCAATTCCAATTATCCTAATGTGCATGTATTTGGACTGTGGGAAGAAACAAGAGTATGCTGAGAGAATTCTTGTAAGTAAGCAGAAAACATGCTTCATTGACGCTCCCTCTCTGTGATGTCCAGAAGTTTGGACACCCACGAACCTGTGATCACGGCGCATGTAAACCATCTGTGAAGAGTTCCGAGTGTGGCGACAGAATTTCTATGATGGAAAACAGCTCTGTAAAGATTTGCGGTATTAATCCCTTAATCCAGGTACAACGAGAAGATGATGGGGTTGTTAATTGCAGCTTTACTGCCCTTGCCCCTTCTCTCTCTAGTTCAGCTGCAGTTTCACGAGATATCATGGACCCATATTAACCATTGCAATTAATGAGTTTGTTCTAAAGGGTCGGCCTTTCCAGGGTGTACCCTGCCCTCGGCCAGAGAGGGTCCTCCCTGGGACCCTAATTAGAATTAAGCATCTTAGAAAATGAATGAATGAATGAATGAATTAAACTTCGGATTTTATCCTGTACATCCCTAATTAACAAGCCTTTGGTGATGGTGCAAGGAAAAACTCCCTCAGTCGATACAAGGAAGAAACCTTGAGAGGAACCAGACTCAAAAGGGAACCCCATCCTCATTTGGGTGAAACCAGATAAAAATACAAATCATGTAGCAGAAACTTCACTATAGTTTAACATGAAGTCTAGTCATAAAAATTTGGGCATATTTTCCAAAGTCTAAATTAGCTACAAAATAAACAGTTAATTTATTGAGGTGATATTTAATGCAATGTTAAATCAAATTTACAGTAATGACTATGGCAAGTTACAAGGTGATAGCTGTTTTGGTTATTTACATTTTTTTCAACATTTTCATGTACCCCTCAGTCATGTTTCTGATCATTACAATAAATCCACCTAAACATGCAGTTATGTTACTAAGCCAGACAGCACACTGCACAGGTCTACTAAGAGACCAGACACACACACACTACTAGTAATAATTGTGTTTAAAATTTTAGAATCACTTCCTTGAATAAAAATCATTAATTCAATGAAATTTTAGCATATTTTTATGTATATTGTGCAAATCCTATATTTATTTAAGTCATAGCTTTCCTGTATCTCTGCCAACTAGGCTACAGTTACGTCATTTCAGGTTACTGCAGATTCTGTGTTTAACACTG
This sequence comes from Tandanus tandanus, assembly GCA_039654325.1. NCBI lineage: Eukaryota > Metazoa > Chordata > Actinopteri > Siluriformes > Plotosidae > Tandanus > Tandanus tandanus. The sequence goes on from JBCNYH010000021.1 coordinate 15,719,018, forward strand.
GGTTAGCCAGTTAGCACAGAAATAGCTGGTCAGCTGAAGGCCTGCGTTGAGCGTGTGTTAGGCCACCCCCTTCCTCCCACCTGACTAAACTGAAGGTAGTTATTGGTTCATCATGATGACAGCAACTCGTGCCAAGCACAGAAATGCAGCCAGGTGGTGGGGTTAGCAACTGCACAGCCTAGCTGATAGCAACAGCTCTCAGCTAGGCTAACACCAGACCAGAAAAAGAGTCCTTCAGAAAAAGAGTTTCAATAATGTCTTGACACTTAAAACCAAATGGCCTTTTATTTACCTTGACTTCCAGCATTTTACCCTACTGAGTATCTCTTAAAAGATGATGAAATTCTCTCCACACACTGAAGAGTCATTACTAGCACAGTAGGGGAATAGTGGGCAGGTTGGCTTAGGGGTAGGTTGGCACACCCCTAGTGGTGAGAAAATGAGGAGTTGCATGTGATGTCATCACTTTTTGTGCACGTGATTTGGTGACTCAAGAAAGGCAGCCATATTGCATGTTCTCATGGTTCTGTCTGCTGTAAACCAAATGTGTGACATTTAAGACCACTGAAGTAATTTTGGTGCAGCAAGGAAAAAAGGTTTGTGCTTATTATTTATAGCATCATCTAGTTCATTTATATATTGCAGGAAAGAATATTTATTGAGTTTAAGGGTGCTACATGTGTGCTACAAGGGTGCAGCATTTCAGGCCCATGCCAATGGGATGAGCATAAGGCAAACTGCTGCAGAAAATGACATTCCCCATCGCACCTTAGCATGCTATATACCATTTATTGGAGCAAATAATGGTGACATTACCAAGATTTCAGTTGGCTGCATTGCAAATAGACAAGTTCTTTGTGAAGCTTTTGAGGCTGATTTGGTGGAATATTGCATCAAAGCTGCTAAACTATTCCATGGATTAACAATAAATGAGCTACAAGAACTTGCATACAAGATAGCTGTGAGTAATGATTGTGCAGAAAAATCTGAGATGGCCACCAAACCAGATCCCCTCAACGCCTCGTTTGCGCCTAGAAATTCTGCCCATAAATATCATGAATAGAACTGGTGACAAAGGACAGCCTTGGTGGAGTCCTACCCCCACTGGAAACGAATTCAATATGTTACCAATGCGGACCAAGCCCTGGCTCCAGTGATACAGAGAACGGACGGCCCGTAGCACACCCCACATAATAGGAGGGGAGCTCCCGAGTGGCGCATCGACAAAGTGCGCGACTATCAACCCGGAGATCGCAAGTTCGAATCCGGATTGATGCCACAGCCATCCGTGACTGGGAGTCCATGGGAGCTAATTGGCCGAGCTCTCACGGGAGGGAGGGATGGCATACGCTCACTTCCCTATCACTCACAGTGATCACCAGCCAATCAAGAAGGCAATACTTGATGGGTGGGAATTGGATACAACTAAAATTAGGGAGAAAAATGGGGAAAAGTCCAAAAAAAAAAACCAGATAGCCCGAGGGACATGGTCGAAGCCTTTTCCAAGTCCGCAAAGCACAGGTGTACAGGTTGGGCAAACCCCCATGCTCCTTCCAGGATCCTCTAGAGTGTGTAGAGCGGGTCAAGAGGGACAAAAAACACATTGTTCCTCCTGAATCCAAGGTTCAACCATCGGTTGGATCTTCCTCTCCAGTACTCCTGAATATACTTTCCCGGGTAGGCTGAGGAGTGTGATTCTACGATTGTTGGAACACACCCTCCAGTCCACCTTTTTAAAAAGGGGGAACTACCACCCTGGTTTGCCAATCCAGAGGTACGGCCCCCTATGACCAGGAGATGTTGCAGAGACGTGTCAACCAAGACAGTCCTACAACATCCAGAGCCTTGAGGTATTCAGGACGGATCTCGTCCACCCCCGGGGCCCGGCCACCGAGGAGCTTTATAACCACCTCGGCAACCTTTGCCCCAGTGATGGGCAGACCCCCTTCCGAACCTCAAGGCTCTTCCTTTTCCACAGAGGGCATGTTGATGGGATTGAAGAGGTCCTCGAGGTATTCCTTCCACCTCCCGACAACATCCCCAGTCGAGGTAAACAGTGTTTGTGGAGTAATGCGTCAATGCGTAATGCACACCTAAGATTTTGCATTGGCGACAGCCCAGGCTTCAGCACGTTTGGCCTGTCGGTACCCGTCCGCTTGGGAGTCCCACAGGAGAAAAGGACCCGATAGGCCTCCTTCTTCAGCTTGATGGCCCCCCTCACCCGCAGGTGCCCACCACCTTGTTCGGGGTTGCCCTGACAACAGGCACTGATGACCTTCCGGCCACAACTCCAGGCTGCCGCCTCATTAATGGAGACACAGAACATAGCCCATTTGGACTCTATGTCCCCGGCCTCCATTGGGATGTGGTTGTAGCGCTAAAGGCCCTTCTGACAGGAGGCCCCGCCAAACGTTCCCAGGAGACCCTAACTACACGCTTGTGCCTCCCAGGTCTGGAGGGAGGCCTCCCCCGCCATCAGAGCCAGCTCACTACCAAGTGGTGATCGGTTGACAGCTCAGTTCCTCTTTTCACCCGAGTGTCCAGAACATGCGTCCGCAAGTGCGATGACACAACTACAAAGTCGATCATCGAACTGTGGCCTAGGGTGTCCTGGTGCAAAGTGCACTTATGGACACCCTTATGTTCGAACATGGTGTTCGTGATGGACACACCGTGACGAGCACAGAAGTCCAACAACGAATCACACCCTTCCAGGTCACACTGTCATTGCCAACATGAGACACCCCCTAGGGACTCCAAAAAGGGTGGGTATTCTGAACTGTCATTTGTTGCATAAGCGCAAACAACAGTCGGGACCTGTCCCCCCCCACCTGGAGGCCGAGGGAGGCTACCCTTTCATCGACTGAGCAGAACCCCAACATGTGGGCACTGGGACATAGTGTGCAGTGAAGATTATACACCATCACTTTTGTCTAAAAGGGCTCCTAATAAAAAGAAGTAAAAAATGACTTCTCTATAATGTTTCGGTGAAAATGTATTGAACAATGCTATTGTAGGCAATGAGAACCAAAAAAATCATTCCGACAAGTATGTTGAGGTAATGTATGGCTAATAAACAAAAACACTGAAAATACCAATTTTTTTACCAATTATTTATTTTTTAATTTTTTTTTATTTTTATTTTTTTTTACACTTTTGCATAGCATGAATGAACTTCAAATGGTTCATGAATGAACCATTCATATGGAATGGTTTAGTGAGTGAAGAAATCACAAATTTTTCCTGCTGGTTTGGGAATCAAACCAGCGATGTAGTGTAAAAATGTGTGGCATGTGATGGATTGGATTTAATGTGAAGGAATCTGCCTTAGAAATTTTACTGGAGTATTCCAAGCGGGCAGTGATTCTTCTGTGGTTGTGTGAATGTGTCTGTGATGTGCATGTTTTGACCAGGTTTAGTATTATCATCATGAAAACCTGTTCTTCGAGATCTACCTCCCAGAACGTTTTGGCTCCAGCGCTAATCATGGCCACCTGACCTTTTAATCATTCACTTAAGAATTTCTTAACTTCAACTATAAGCGGTGTTTTAGATTTTGGTTGGAGATAAAACCTGTAGGAAGTTAGATCTCCAGGAACACGTTTGTGAACGTTGATGCACACAAAGGTTGGCATGCTAACTGGCTTTAGCATTAGCGAGGATTGTTCTGACCTCACTTTCATAATCGCTGTATTCAACTTCATCCCCTTCATCAGTTAAAAAAAAGAGGATTCTGTCTCTTGTTAGATGTTGGAGTGTGCAGGGATTTTCTGCTTGTAGGAGAATTAACTGGCTGCGCAGGGTGCTTAACAATCCCAGACTGAGGTGGTGGTGAGGTAAGAGGGCGTGTCTGTAAAATGACTAACAAGAGGCCTGTGTAAACACACATGAACATTCCTGACCGGTTTTCCAAGCAGGTTCTTTAGCAATTTTGTAATAAACTTTTACAATATTAAAGATTTTTTATCATGTTGTACATAATTTTCCATGTTATATTTGCAATCACTATACCTTAAAACAGGCGCGCGTGTGTGTGTGTGTGTGTGTTCGCGCGCGCACAAGCTCTCAGTGCCACTTTTGCTGAGTAATCTCGCATGCTGGTGCTTGCTGAAGGGAAAAAAAGCCTGAGAATCCTTGCAAACTCTCAGATGAAGCTATTTCACGTCGTAGTAGCGCTGGGATGCAGTTTAGAAGGGATCATTAGCTGCATTCCTGTGATGTCTACAAGGAGATTTGCGCTGTGGAATAAATAAGGATTAAAACCACAGGCAGGAAAACAAAGGCGTCGGGACACCTTCTGATACTTTAGTGTAAGAAAACCGAGCGAGTGAATTTTACAGTAAACACTGCTGCAGTGGCATTTCAGATGGCCTGGTGTGTGGTGTCTGTGCCTCATGCACAGCTGTCGCTTTGCTATTCATTTAAAAAAAAAAAAAAAAAGATATGTAATATTTATGCCTGCATCCCATCCAAAAGCTGCTGTCCTCTTCCATTCTGCTACGACCTGCCCCTACATGGTGGGAAATACTCTCTTAAACACACACACACACACACACACACACACACATATACACACACACACACACACACACACACACATATATACACACATACACACACACATACACACACACACACACA
>JBCNYH010000021.1:15771373-15784843 GCA_039654325.1 Tandanus tandanus
AATGTTTGTAGAAGCAGTCTGCATGCCTAGGTGCTTGAATTTATACACCTGTGGCCATAGAGGTGATTGGAACACCTTGATTAAATTATTTGGATGGGTGAGTGGATACTTTTGGCAATATAGTGTATGTGACCAAGTCAACAGGAAGTCAGCCATTTTGGGTCACTATCACATGCTGTGCTTTGTATGATACACATCACGGGTACAATCCTTGTTCTGTGTTTGTGTACTAGCCTTGGTGGATAATTTGTGTATGCACTCATAGAAGCTAGCTATAGAGAGCCGAGACCTGTGGGATGACTGGATAATCCAGGTAAATTCAGGAGTAACTTTGTGATGTCGGGAGTAACTTCCCGATTATGCAGTGTTAGGTGAGTAGGGTTTCTGCAAGGTGTGCTACCATGGTAATTTTCACTGAAAAGAGTTCACCCTTTTCCAATTTTCAAAAACTCATAAAAATTTGCACACACGTACCTTGTAGTGAAAATTTGCATCTTGTGGGGCTTCAGGGCTTGGGCAACATGAAATGTAGCAACAGTGCCACCTCGAAAATGACCTATGACCTTCTTTCATAGACTGAACCTGGAGGACATGTACATAAATGGGAGGATTTGTACATCATGTCAAGATGCACAAAAATCATCTTGCACATATATCGGCAAGTCAACAGGAAGTCGGCCACTTTGGGTCAAAGTTGCAATTTTGTTAATTTTGGTGATTTCCTCACCCTTTATTTGATCGCACTCCTACTAAAGTTTTTACCTTGTTGGTTTGAAACTTGGTCAGCTCATACAACACAAGTAAGTTTATGAAACGCTTTAATTTCAAGTTTTCATAAAACCATGTGGCCAGCAGAATGGGACTATAATTCACCCATATGTCCTATAGATACATAGGACTTGTAAATCATTTACCTGGGATTTGGGCAACATGAAATATGGCAATAGCACCCTCTAGAATTTCCACCCAAAACAAACAGGCAGCTATTGACAAAATCTTCATCGCCTTTTGCAGTTATATTTTAGTCTTCATCACAAACTGAAAAGTTTGCGTTCATATGTATCCACCCCATTTACTATAAAGCCCCCAAAAATATCTAGTGCTACCTCTTACCTTCAGAAGTCACATAATTATTTAAAAAGGTCCATTTCTGTTGCCAGGAAAAAAGCCATTGCTTACAGAAAAAAATAAGAAAACACACTTAGAGTTTACTGAAAGGCATGTGAGAGTCTCCTTCAACATATGGAAGAAAATTCTCTGGTCAGATGAGACTAAAATTTAATATTTTGGCCATCAAGGAAAACACTGTGTCTGGCACAAACCCAACACCCCATCATTTCAAGAACACCATCCCCACAGTGAAGCATGGTGGTGGCAGTATCACACTGTGGGGATGTTTATCATCGCCAGGGACTGGGATACTGGTCAGAATTAAGGGAGTAAAGCCACGAAGTGAAGGTCCTGAGTGAAACTGAATGAATACATGGAGCATCTTTTCTTTTTCCCCCCCACAAAGTGCTGTAATATTTACCATGATTCTTTTCCTTAGCATTTGGGACTGCTCCTGTTCCATTTCTAAAAGCCACACTCCTAAATGCTAAAAGATTCTTCTTCTTTTTTTATGTACTGTATTAATCCCGCAAGGGACTTATTTTGCTTCTGCATTTAACTCATCCAAAGTAAGCACACACACATGTAATAAGTAAGCACACACACACACACTCAGAGCAGTGGCCTGCCACACATTGCAGCACCCGGAGAGCAGGTGAGGGTTAGATGCCTTGCTCAAGTAATTGTACGACAAGAGACATTAAGGTTTATTTGTTGAATTGAATTCAGTGATAAATGTAAACTTTTGGACCTACTTCGAACGTGGACATGAAGTGGGCCCTGCAAGGGGAGCCTCTCGTGTAATAATTTTGTGTTGTCTGTTTCTCCTACTGTTTTTCTTCCATGATAATATTGTGAATCATGAGAAAATTCCCTACACTTGATTATTTAAGATAGTATGTGTGTGTGTGTGTGGTCACCAGCGCTTCACTGACAGGACTCATCAAACCGGGAGTTTCATTAAACACCTCCATGCACTTTTTACTCCTTAGCTTCCTTTGACGCAGGCAAATAGCTGTGCTTACTAAAAACAAGACCCCAAAAACAAATTTGGGGTGACTTCCAAATTTTAATTAGTTCCTTCTATATGGAGAGAGAATACAAGTATAGATTATTCACTGCTCCCTCGGCGAACTGGTAGCTCAGCCGGATTGGAGATGCGCTGGTGCATGAAAGACCTCTGACCCGCAGAAGTGGGTTTGAAATTCACCGTGCTTATTTTAACTATCTAACAGTTTATAAATTAGAATCAGATTTATTGTCTTGATGAATGTGGAGAAGTAAGGTAAATGTCTGCAGAAATAGGGATACAAAGATGAGAATAGATCACAAAAGGGATTATTTTGCATCACATTTTGCAAAGCGATACCGGACATTTCGGACCTCGTAAAATAATTAGAATCATGATCCAGGGTAGAAAAGCGTAACATGGTGCACAATATGTCATAGCAATCAAAAATGCTCCCACCTCGGCAATTTTGTCATCACTTGGTTCTATATGTGTTCAAACACAATGAAAGGAAATCCTTCCAAACACTTCTGTTACACTAAAACTGTGTATATTTTCATCATCAAGTGTTTTTTATTACGTCTACGAAGTTGTGATTTGTTAAAATGCGTTCAATAGTTTGCATTAGCCTGTTTGAAATGCCCGCCATTTGTAGTCCATTTCAATCTCACGGGAGTGTAAAATGAAAAATGAAGATATAATGAATTTAATAATGTAAAATTTTGATTACACTAAACACATGCTTACTAGAATAAACACTAATAAAAAAATACATATTTGAATCTCGAAATGCTGTGTCAAATACAGTGGCGCAGTGGTTAGCATGTTTGCCTCACAGCAAGAAGTTTCTGGGTTCGATTCCCAGGTTCATGCGTCTCTGTGTGGAGTTCTTCCCGTGATTGCATGGGTTTCCTCCGGGTACTCCGGTTTTCTCCCACAGTCCAAAAACATGCACAGTAGTCTAATTGGCTGTTCCAAATCGCTCCTAGGTGTGAGTGTGAGTGAGTGTGAGAAGACGAGTTTAATTAGTTTCGGGACCCAGCCCCTAAATATGGCTAATATAAAACATGTTAAAGGTTGTTTTACGCATAAATAGTAACCTATATTTAACAAAAGGAAACACAAACAAAAAGTTCTTTGTGTTTTGTGTGAAGATGCGATGAGTCTGGCATAAGTGACAAGGGGGTAGTTTTGAAAATGAAATCATGTAGTTATATATTGGGGTAATTTTGTGCCAAAATTATTGAATCAAGCCTAGATTATTGGCTATTGATTTCTGTCCTAAATTCTACTAAGTGAAAACCAGTCATATCACTGATTTTTTGTTACACGTTACATAGGAATCTGGGCGTGTTTTTTACGAGGTCTAAAATAGCTATATTTATATTACATAATAGTGATATATACCACATAGTTAAATAAAAATTACAGTAAATTCTATGGCAAGTTTCAAGGTGATAGCTGTTTTGGTTATTTTTATTTTTCAACATTTTAACATTGAACCTTGATTGTGCCCATGTGTCATGCCTTTGATCTATATACACACACTGATTGACATGTCTAACACTAGCTTTCTATATCAAGGTTTACATGCCGCACATTGACAGCAACTGATGCGTGCAATTTATAGTTAACAATAAAGTTAAAATGCTTGTTTTAAATTGTTCTTTTCGTGTATCTACTGTGAAGCGTGAAGTTTGTGAAGCCCTTTCGAATTTAAAATTTTCTATATTTCTGCCTACATATGTAATAATTTATAATTTACACGAGGACATCAAGCTACACAAATCTAATACATATGCACACATGCTGCTCTACAGGCTTACATAAGTGTATGCCACTTTTAAGATTTCTCCAAGCTGCAGCCATGAACCTTATGGAAACAAAGATATTCTTAAAGACTTCAAGGGTATCATTCAGGTCATAAAATAAGCTTTAGCTGATGTTTACAGACACAATTAGACCGCTGATGAAATCTCTCCTCATTGTGGTCTAGTCTTCAGCAGGGTTTAAAAAACAGACCTGGATAGAGAAGGAACTGTAAGTGTGCCAGTGGCTGTCACTTTATGATAAATGAATGTGAAGCCACCTGCAGTTTGTAGGCTGCGCCTCAGAGCCGTCTCACTACTGTGATCTGAGCCTGAGGAAAGTGCTTAGAAACACATCTTTTCCTTTTTAATTTAAATCCGAAGCCTACTGTTTTCTTTCGGGCTTGCTTTGGAAGCAATGCAACTGCACATTGTCTCCAGGCTTTATCTATTTTTCAAGATTTCGTTGACGTGATCAGCATCTACCTGCTTTTGTAAAGGATCCTTACATACACCCTGAGTCACATCAGAAACTAAGGTGTGGTTGAAACAGACCTGATTTCACTGCACCTTACAACCTGATATTTGCATAACTGAATTCTGTCAGAACAGGTAGCTGCACTAATCTGCTCTATAATAGTGACATATCTAGCAAGGCGTTTTCACTGTGTTATAACAGTGCTCCCAAGTGTAACACAGTAGTCATGGAACATGGCTTGGATGGCTGTCCCATGTCCATCTGGTGTCAGTGTATGCCCACCACAGGAAACACCATAAGGCTGTTGCACTATTGAATAAATGCTGATTATATTTTGATTGATTGGTTGATAAGTATTGCTCACTTGAAGTAAAAAAATAAAATAGATTTATTATTATCCAATCTGAAACCCAAAAGAACAGAGGCTTATACACCACCGCTCAGACTCGCACAGAATAAACAAACACACACTCTGACTTGGGTAGGCAGACAGACTTGCAGGTAATTAAAGTTTTGGAGCAAATGCTGAAATCAGAAACTTGACAGAACATGAACTTTTTAACAGATACTTAAACTAAGAAGGCAAGGTGATATAATTCATTTAGAAAACAAATCCAAATCCAAGCTTGGTCAAATATCAGTGGAATCGTCTATCGGGAGTGCTACTTTTAAGCAGTGCCTACATCTATTTTATTCTCCTTCAGAGAAAAAAAACACAACTTCTGTACAAATAAACACTTTTTCCTCTTTTGCCCTTCGGTTCTTTGCTTCATGCATTTTATTGATTTTACTCTGTTAAGGACATGTGTGTTTAAAAACCCAACTGGGCCGTGGAATGAGTACAAGAAATGCTTGTATTTTTGCAGTACGTTTCGACCAGCACTCGTGTGCAGTCATCTATAGGAAAGTGTTTGTTGAAAGAGCAAGTATGGATGGTAAGATTCACCGCCACACTTTGGTGCACCAGTTCAAAACATTACAATGTGAATGGTGCAATTAAAAACATTGTGGATGTGGTATAACCGTTATATTTCGATGGATTCCTCCTCTATTCTTAAGAACACTCCTTCAGCTGCACTGTTAGCAGGTGCTGATCATCACCATTCTCACAAGAGTTGGAGGCATGGCTTTGACGCAATTTCAAAAACGAAGTCCCTGCGTAGTTTACTAGTTTTACATTTAAAAGCAGTTATAAAAGTCCTGTTTGTGAGAGGTAAGTTTCATTTTTTTATTGTGAACATACTTGTGGAAACTGCATCAGTGCTAAGTTACTGCACGTTGCACCACATAAATTACTCAAGATTGCACGAGTTACAGTACATTGCACTACACTTTACTGTTAATTTTGAACATCCTTAAACTGCTTAACTGTCATGTTTAAAAAAAACAAGGAAATAAAAGCAACACTATCTTTTCCATGTTACATTTTACAACATCATATTATTTTGCATTGCCTCGTATTACGTTCAGTTGAATTAAAGCATGTTAAATCGCTTTAGCTTCCATAGGAATTCCTATCGCTTTGTTTTGGTGTATTTGTGCTGAACCTGAGTACTATTGATACTGAGTACTAGTACTCCAAGATAAGCTTTTTACATTTTACTCTGATCTCAGTTTAGCACAGTTCAGTACTCACTGAATCTGTTATTACTGTTTTCTAATTACTATTACTGACATCAATTTAACTTTCGAATAAATCCAATGAATCCTGCGTGCTGTATCACTCGTGTATATTTAGTCAGGAGCTGTAGGACTCTTTCTTGACATGTTTTATACTTGTAACAGCAGTGTAAAACCTCACTCTCACATCACTTCACAGTAGACAATAATTATTTTTTTTTTTTTTTTTTTTTTTTTTTTTTTTTTTTTTTTTTGGCCTTGAGGGGGTCAAGTGGCATTCTCCTGGAAATCTTCCAGACCTTTCCCCCTGAATCTGTGAGAGCCTGGGAGCTACATGGTTTTCTGGGAGTGTGACTTACATTCACAAGAAGTTTGGTCATGTTGAAATTAGCCTTGGGTCAAGAACTGGATCAATTCAACCTTTGTAGCCGTGAAGGCATCTGTGAGGCAAACATGTCTTACTGGATGTTTCCAAGATTTCTGTGGAGCTAAAAATGTACATGGAATGTATTATTTCATAGAACGTTTTAGCATAAAGAAATAATGGAAGCAAGATCTTGCTTTATAATATACGAACTACTACTGTGTGTTAAATGAACAAAACTTTCTGAATATTGGTCTCTTTGACATGGAATGAGCCTTTATTGTTTTGCAGTAGTCATGATACCCCATGACAGCTCAACTTAGAGTCATAGGGACTAAAGAATTAACAATTATTACCTCTAAAACTAACCAATTCTCCAGGATGATAATATCGGTAATTTAATGTTAAAATTTAATCAAATGTTATTTAAAACATTAAACAATTCCTTTCACATCCTGTCTTTATTGCATTATATGATTTTAATTTACAGTGAATAAGTCATTTCCATGGTTGGTATTTTTGGTTTTAACCTCAATGTTTTGTTTCGAGTAGTGTTGTTAGTAGTGTTGGTGGTGGAAGTAGTGTCAGCGGTAGTGATGGTTGTGGTGGTGGTAGTAGGACCTGTTTCTTAGCAGCTGATATTTATTTCTTGTTGCCTTGTATTCCTCTGAGCTATGCATGATTGTTGTTGATGCATAATTTTTTTTAGATTAATGTTATCGCATGGCCTTTTCTTTAAATTTTAGGGAATTTCTGATATTGCAGACATCACTGTCTTACCCTAATATCTGTTATAGCATTATCTACTAAAATCAGGCTTTCTTTGATCAGAGTGACTGCTTTAAATAAATATACATAAATACATATACTTAGAATCTAAACTAAGAGAAATGAATGCTCAGGTTTTGCTAAAGTATTAAAACCCCCCTTTCAAGCTATCACCTTGAGTCCACAAAGTCATTACTTGCATGATTTTTAGTAAAATGTGGAAATATGACTCCATTGCATAAATATTGCTTATTTAAAATTTTCCACCAACAGCGCTCCGCCTTAGTTTTGAGCAATTCCGGCTTCTGGTCCTGGTTCAGTGATAATGCCTCAGAGGTGTATAGCGGTAGTTTGCTGCAAAAATCACAGGATGGTGTTAGATTGTGTGGTTCTGTGTCCTGACCCCGATGAAAAAGAAACACATGATGAATGAATTAGGAAGTTAAACGAACACGCGCAGACTGGAAAGCACCCAGCGTTCATTCCGTTATTTGTAGTGACCGTTTTACTGAAGAATGTTTTGAGCTTCAATGTGAAATGGCTGCAGGTTTGACAGCGGTCATGCAACCACGGTGTCCACAGTAACACTGCGACGTTCAGAAGCTGTCAACAAGCTTGAACGGAAAGGGAAAGTAATCAAATCTATTTAATTTAAAATAAAAACGCTTTTTACTATAAGTACAATATTTAGTACTATAAATACTAATTATTACTACACACTGAAGCTCGGTAAATAAAACGTGCTGCTTAAAGTATGCAGTGTGTGCTTTTGCAGTCCTAAACCTAAATCTTAATCAGTGATCTACAGATCTCGCCTCTATACAAGAATTTATTTAGAAATATCTGATTTCATAATCTATATTAACTTTTACTTTAAAAGTAGATCTGTTTGGGGAATAATAATGTATTAACAGATATTGATGGCCTACCAGTCTGTGTTGTGCCAGTCCGAGTCTGTCTCCGATTGCTTGTCCGGTTCATCCTCAGTGTATGTTCAGAGTCTGAATCTGATGGATGCGGTTCACCTTGGTTTGGCTGCACGTTTCCACCTGAATCAGAGCCTATGAGTGAAAAATATTCCAGTTCTACACCACTTTATTCCATTTCAGTAGCATCTACCGCCATATTAAATCAGCGTTCTCCACTCGCCATGTACTCGTTTATACACAGCACTTCCCCTGAATACATCATCAGCCATGGCTTCTGGTTTTCTGAACTTCTGTTTGGGTGGGAATTATGAGAATTACAGGTTTTAAAATGAATCGATATATAAATGTCATTCCATGCTAATGAAGAGTATATAGAGGGGCCCTCACTGCACAGTCTTTTTTATCCAAAACGAGCAACTAAATGCACTGTACAGCATTCCTAGAGTTTACCTTGATGTTGCTTTTGTGGGACAAACAAGGATAATGTTGACTGTCGAGTCTACATTCGATGTCAAGTTCGGATATGGGGTGTAACTGTGTTACGGCGTCACAAAAGAGAAACATCTCCACATCAACCTCAAATCACAGCTTGCAACTTCAACTCTGTTTTTTTACCTTCAGTTGACATTCTGAATTTAAGTTATGATTGATTGGCCATACGATCTGAGTTTTACCATGCTCACAGGTGAATGTCTGTCACAGTGCAACGCAGTTACACTATTTTTGACCGCGTGGAAGGTTGGTCTGCCTTCTCTTTTGTAGGATTGTAATCTACACACATTGGCACAATAATTACCAGTAATACAAATGTCCAAATATAACTTAGATTTTTGTCCACTGGTTCCCTGTTGTAGTTATCATTAGTGTGGAATGACAAAGATATATAAATGCCTTTTCACTCATCCGATGGCGAACAGTTTTCTTTTGATATGTAGAATATATATAAGAAATAAAAATGACAGTGAAATATCTTGACACTGGGGCTTTAACTGCAGAGAAAAACATCTTTGGCTTTGGAGCTGCATCTGCACAGTTAGCAAGAACATTTATAATTAAGTTCAATCCTGTCAGGAATAGTGGTTCTACATTCAAGGCTTTTAAAGGCATAACTTATTGAAGAGACCTATTAATAATTTAAAGATGAATCCTGATTAAAATCGAAACAAGTGCTGTCAGATGACGTCGTCTTATGATGTTTTTTTTTTTTTTTGCTGGAAAAGATAAGGCCTCCATCATTTGTCCAGGCTCAGAGCTCAAAGTGAGTCATAGCTGATATTTTTTTATAACACTGAAAGATAAACATTAGCAGTACTTTGTTGTGAATGGATGTACAATAAGATATATTGTGATGGTTTGGGTGTGGGATAAATTCTTGCTTCATTTATCTGGTTTCACCAAAATGAGGATGGGTTTCCCTTTTGAGTCTGGTTCTTCTCAAGGTTTCTTCCTCTTGTCGACTGAGGGAGGGTTTCCTTCCACCGGCGCCTCAGGCTTGTTCAATGGGGATGTGTTGGGTTTGTAGAAGAAATGTTTAAAATCAGATTTGTTTTTACTAATTAAAGCTGCTTTGCGACAATGTTAATTATTATAAAAAGTGTGATACAAATAAAATTGAATTGAATATAACTTAGTTGGTTTGGTTTACATTTTGGAGGAAGGCTCATCAGAGGAGGTCTTTCTTATACTGTTTGACATTTACCTGATGTGTTTTATCTTCAATTATCAGTTCATTTTGGCTGAATACAAAGGTTTACTGGCAAAATGCCCACAGTGTATAGGCGTTGTTTTGTAAACAGGTGAAGACAAGTTAACTTGGCACTGCAGCACCATTTTGTATAAAGTGGAAAAGTCTAGGAACAAGTTGTAAGAAATGGAAGAAGGCATATGATTTCATTCTTTCATTTACTCATTAGCTAAACCCTTTAATTCTACTAGAGTCGCAGAGAGGCTGGCACCTATCTCAAGGCATGGTACAGCCTGAACAGCTCACTAATCCATCACAGGGCCAACACTCCATCATTTACATTCACACCTAGAGCCCCCCACATTTTATTTACTCTCTCTCTCTTTCTCTCTCTGTCTCTCTCACACACACACACACACACACACACACACACACCAAGTTTTCACTGCTCATGTTGTTCAGGTTTGTATTGTTGGTCACCATTTTTACTGATGCTAGTAAGCATAGCATGCACGCCATCTGGTGGCAAGAGTGCTAGGTTTACATATTGCGCCCGGTACATTAGTTATTGATGCATACAGAAGTAACATGACATCAGAAGGACTTTGGGGCTGATTGTGTTTTATTTCCGATAGACACCACTATCTCATATTTATTTGATATACCTGGAAAATAAATGAGTCCCTTTAAAGTTTTTTGAGATACAAACTTCACCTTTGTATCTGTATCTTTATCATCACACTTTGAGCCAGTGTGCTAAGAACATCAGGGTGTGGAATTAGTTTATCTGGAGCTTCACACTGGAATCACCAATTACTATGGAAGCTAAAAATAAGAAGTGATCGTAGCAGTCATTTAAACTTCTGTTTAAGAAGAACACTTTAGAGAAATTTTCGTGATCTTGATAGATATCACCAATCTCAAATGTCTTTGTTTACTTGAGGTTAATGTAGGTTAGGCCGTGTAATAGGCCAGACACTTCTGCGGAACTGTGTACTTGTATCAATGCTATGTGTGAGGAGGGACAGGAATGTGAACTGACTACTATAGACACATTTCTGCACTAAACAAACAAACCAACTAACCAAAGATGAGCCATGATTGCCCCGTACTTTCAGGCTCGAGGTTGAAAATGTAAAAAAGCATCAAGGTCTTTTGGGCGCAGTCATAAAGTGTTCTGTAAGATAAAGTGTGTAGCATTTACTTTAATTTTACTTGCCTACATGATTAGATTTTTAGATCTCCTTTCCATCCTAAAACTACCTTCAAGCATGTGTTTCCTTTGTGTATTGTAAGTCAGCGTTTATACCTGCAGTTATATAAGTGTGTTTCACAATCAGAATGCCAGACCATTGTGGTGCATTGTGGTGACTTCAGGTCACCGCTCAGCCTATAGAAATATTCCCCCTTTATGTTCCTGAGTGTCTGAATATCTCCAGTAGAAAAGAGGAGGTGATTGAATTCTGATCTGTGGACACTCGCTTCTCCTACTGACCGACAGGAAATGTAAAGAGTGGGCAGCTTTAATTCCTATAAAATAAAACAACCACCACCCCATGCTTTAAGGCAACCACAGACCTGTGTTTTTGCATCAGCACAGAGCTGTGTTCTATGAACGCTGTAAAACTGGGCTGAGGCTCTATAACAACTGAGGAGAACTGAGTGCTCTGCCTAGAAAAATATTGGCACCAGACAGAAAAACACCCAAAAGCCATGAAAAAGAAATTAAAATGAAAAGCACATTTGTTTAATAGCACACACACACTACATGGCTGGCCAGTTTTGTCTGATTTTGGAGTCGTCCAAATGCAAGGTTTGGATGTTAATTTCCATGTGTATACAACCACCATAAAGCTTGTAACATCAGAAATTCAGTTCCATGCATCATGCTGAGCACAGTATCAGGAGTGCAGGAAAAACATGGCAGGCTTCGAGGGTGTGAATCACGCCATATTCTCTCTAAGAGGTATGAGTGTGCTGCTCTGTGTGGGTGTAGGAAAGGAGAAGGTGGATGTATGTCCCACTGAAACTGGACACCCAAGTGCTGTGGCATGTGAGTCACCTATACAGACAGGCCAAGTGCACCTACACAGCTAACATAAATGAAAAACATCTTTACCATGAAATAAAATAAGTTCAGTTGCCTTGAGATAATACTATTAAAAACTCGACCGAATGTTGTCTCAGAAAGTTTCTCATGCGTACATCACCATATGTTTATGAATTCCTGAATCTGATTGGTCTGAAGTTGCATATTTAGGTTTGTAAAGGTCACAGGTCGGACAGCAGTTCTGGCTGGAACATGAATGATGAGTTTATAGCCACTTATACAGAGCTAATGTTTGTAAGAGCTTGTCTGTGGTTCCACGGTTCAAAGATGGCAGACATCCAGACGGCAGCATGTCAACTCACTGCACATAACCAGCTCACTACATGTCGACTCACTGAACGTTATTTGGATTATATATGTACAAGAGTGACATAATCATATAATAAGACCATACGTAGAAAGTAGTGAAAGTAAGATGTATGTACACAGCATGTTTTATTGAAAACATACTGCACATACTTGACAAATGCATCACATAAGTATCCCAATTGCTTGACTATCCTATCACTGGGGTTTGAAGAAAACACAAATCAAATGCATAACATAATCAAAAAACTATCACATTATTGATTCAAATAGTTTGACTAATAAATATTTATCTTAAAGAACAGGAGACTGCGGTTTGCTAAGAGCTCGTAGGGTGTGGATGATAGTTTTGAGGAATTCCTTCCAGATCTTGTCAAGTCTGGACTGCACGGACAGGATTTTGGCCCGCTGAATTTTCCTCAGTTTCTTCTCACTCAGAAGTTTACTCTGGACCATGACATACCTGGCCCCCTGGTGGAGCAGGGGTTAACAGAATATAAAGTTGGAGGTTGCTGTGGCCTGCCTTGGAATTTAGACGCCTGTGTGGGTATTAGGATGGGGCCAGGTAGTTCTGGTGATCCTGTTGGTGTTGATGCACGTTGCCAGTTGCTGGAGAGGTTCTGTGTTGGCCTGGCCTTGTAGTTCTGTAAAGATATCCACAATGTGTCCAGGGTGTACCCAGCCCTCACCCAGAATCAGCTGAGACGGGCGCCAGCCTCCACCCCCGACCCTAATTAGGATTCAGCGGCTTAGAAAATGAATGAATGAATGTTTGGTGAAAGTCATAGCGCCATCTTTTGGAGAAAGGAAATGGCAAACAAAAGTCACATTGTTACATTTTGATGTAGTACATCAAGAGTTATTTCCTGATCCACGCCAATATTGGGCGTGGTCCGACAGCCGTTTTCTACATAATTCAAAATGTCAAAAAAATTGAAACTTGAAATCTAGCCTACTCACACTACAAAGGTCAGAGACCAAAAGTTATCAAAAGCTTACTTTCTTGCCAGACACCGAATTAGACAATGCCACAAATTTGCCAAAAATTTTACCAATTAATAAATAAAAAATGGCTATAATTTACACATATATCAAACTTCACAAGATTAACAATATTCAGAGGCGGAACACATTTGTTTTGCAATATCTAGGAAAAGTTTTCGTGCCAGGGCAGTGGTGGCCTGGTGGCAGGGTGCTGGATTACCGATCCCAAGGTCGGGGGTTCAAGTCCCACTATCAACGGGTTGTCACTGCTGTCCCCCCAGTGCAGCTAACTGGGTTATC
>JBCNYH010000021.1:15801318-15812903 GCA_039654325.1 Tandanus tandanus
TAGTCCGGTTGGTTATACCACAACTGTAAGTCCTAAATAATTGCAGCAAGAGAGTTTATATCACCAGCAGTGAAAAGAATTTTGTCAGACACTGGAACAATAATAATTTCTTTTGTGTTAAATAGTTGGAAACATTCTGGACCTTTATGTGCACCACAATGTTGGAAATGTATTAAAGACGGCCAAGGATTAGTTTTTATGCAATAACACATTGTGTGGTAGTCAGTCTGCTGGATGCCTGTACAGGAGAAGGGAAATCGTATCATTTGACAATTCTAACGTAAATGAGATGTTCAGTAGATTGTCCGCACATTATTAATTTGCTAATTATTTTATTCATGAGAAGCTTTCAAGAAACTGGATTTTAATGTACTGAGTATTAGTAAATGTGAAGTTTTTTGCTTTGAAAAGTTCAGATGCATCTACCTCTGCCATCAAATGATTATCCACTACGATGGATGGCCACCATTCTCCACCACTTTTCCTTCATCAATCCTCTTTATTTTGCTTTTTTTCCTAGGCCAGCAGCTAAAACACCAACAACTGAGAAGAAAGAACGACCCACAAGCATCATGAGTGAGGCATCCAACTACACGGGAGGCTCAGATTATATGACACACCCAAGCAGTCCAACAACCAGAGTGAGCTCTCTCTCTCTCTCTCTCTCTCTCAGTCCCCCCAACCCTCAACAACCACCACTACCTCCCTCTCGCAGTGTAAGTAGTAAGAACCTCGGTTTTTGAACAACTCCATTTCTTAACAAATCGGTTCACGAACAAAATTTCGGAGCCATAATTGCACTCGGTTGCAGCACAAATGCTCGGATGTTGAACAATCTACCTGGCAACCGCCGACAGCGTGTGCGTCAGTCTCCTCTCACAGTGCTTTCTCACAGAACACCCACTCTGAACTCTTCTCAGATTTTGGTGATATGGACCTGGGAAATCTACTGAAAGTGTAAACCTGTATTCTTTATTCAGTTGGTCTGTTATAATGTAATACGATTGTGGAGTGAGGAGGAGGTCAGGAACGGATTCATCCATTATACAGTGTTTCCTACAGGAAAATATGTTTCGTTTTGTAAACAAGTCACTTTTAGAACAACATTTACGAACCAATCAAGTTCCAAAACCGAGGTTCCACTGTGCCTCTGTTCCCTTCTTCACTTTGTGCTCAAGCTTGTGATGTTGATGTGCACTCTCGCTTGGAGTTGAGAACTTGAGGTGTAACTATATTAAAATGCAGTAATAGAAAACACATTATTCTTGTGTAAATGGACTTTGTTTATAGTATTTTCCCCCCTCTAGCAATCAAGGCCATCTAAAAAAATCCACAATTTTGGCAAACGATCACACTCCATAAAGAGAAACCCAAATGCTCCAGTAGTCAAACGCAGCTGGCTTTATAAACAGGTACATTTCATTTTTTAATAATGAGAGTTTTCTTCATGGTATTAGTTTATGCAGTTTCTTTACAATGGTATGATTGTGTAAAAAGAAAGCATGCCTGATGGTATGATGGTGAACTCCTACAGGACAGCACAGGAATGAAGATGTGGAAGAAGAGGTGGTTTGTGTTGTCCGACATGTGCCTCTTCTACTATAAAGGTGAGTGTGCGGTGCCATGAGTGCGACACAGCCACAACTTTAGAACTGAAGATTTAGATAGGCTCAAACTAATCCTCAGACCAGTCATGTAGGATGTGTGGTACAACATTTCTTTCAGTCCCCCTTGCACAACTTAAATTAGATCCTATGTACTTCTTGACTCAAAAAATCGGAATAAATGTTTATGCCTGTGGTTTAATTTTATTCTTGCACGTACAGTTTCGTATTACAGCAACATTATGGAATAAAAATAATCCTGTAAAGAAAGTAGAGCTCATATGTCTCAGGAGAACATTTAAAGCTAGTACACTGACACTACTGCTCTTTTAATAGCTAATATGACACCTGGCACTTAACCTGGAAATCAAGCAACCAGTTAGCAAGCATTTAATGTATTTTTCATTAATTGGATGTGTAGATATATCAGCAGATGGTGGTGCCTCTGATGAGTGTACGTAGCTCATACTGTGAGCTTGCACTGTTAACCAGTTAAAATGAACCAATATGAAGCCTGGTTAAAAAGAAAAGAAAAAAACAGCATACAAACACATTTTGGAAGCTGCCATCTTGAATTTGTATTCCATGCACTAGCTCAAAAATACTATCATTGACTATCAACATTTTTGGTGTGGATCTTGAGACTGAGTAACTACATAAGCTTATCGATTATTGTCATGGCCCGAAATCCAATATGGCCACCACAGCTGCCCTCTTAAATTTGCATTACACGCACTAGCCCAAAATGCTATCATACCTTTTATAATGTGACATGCGATGTGCGAAGTGACTTTGCTGACTTTGCAGGGCTATTTTTCACTTTATTAGAAATCACTGAAATGCATTTTAAAGACGAAGTGCATTCTGTGTTAAATTGTATGTTGTAAGCTTTACATTTTGGCCACTCTCCATTCTCATCAGAGCTCCAGATGCTGAATGGATTGTCCAAGCCCACAAAAGACAAATTACAATGTGACTGCTGGGTTAAAGTCTCTTGTCTTCACCAAAAACAGTAACAAAAACAAAGCAGTGTTGGGAATCAGTTGGTTTCTATGCTCCAAAAAAAGTTTGAGAAGTTCATGCGTGTTGCATTGGGATCCATAGCAGATAATTATTAATGGTGCGAAAATTAAAAATCTGTCTAGTTATACAACAGGTCAGTTGGACGCCTAGGCACTTGAAACATTCAGAATCAGTTTCCACCAAGCACCCACTGAATTTATGCCCCCGGAGGTAAAGTGCTGTAAGACACGCCTATCAGAAGGACAGCCAATATGTCTGATGATTGTACTGATATCGTGCCACAACTTTTTCCTAAGAACTCATACAGTATCCTGGATTTCCTGTCTTTAGATGAAAAGGAAGAAGGAATCCTCGGGAGCATCCTTTTACCGAGCTTCCATATCTCTATGTTATCTGTGGACGACCACATAAGCAAGAAATATGCCTTCAAGGTCTGAGTCATTCTTTTTTCCTATTCTCTCAAACAGTGAACACAGTAAATGTAATGTGATATGTACTTTATTCCATTTTCTATATCATTTTCTGAACATTTTGCATGACTGGGCTTTCCCTGCTTGGTAGGAACACTATCCCCACCAAACTTGCTAGGGACACTACCCTACCTACCTCAGTCCCAGAGATATGATTTTGGAATCTCTGTGTCTAAGGTGAAGGGCAGAGCAAGGTCCCAAAGTTTTGAAACGAGTGCTGATCATCATGGCGTTACTATGGAACACTTATAGGAAACCATATATGGACTTTAAAATGAGACAGTTACCTTTGACCTTGAGTCAACTTCAAAGGTCAAACTTCAACCATGGTGTTAATTGGGAGGAGTTTTTTCCCCTAAACTAATTTGGTCATGTCCATGTACATAAGAACGTGTCATAAGATGAGCACATGTAATTAAAAGCAGTACCCATATCGGGCCAGTTTGCTACGTTATCCATGCTGCATGACTGAGGTACTTTACACTCTGCGTGCCTCTCTTGTTATATTACTGTGATCATTCATTAAAGTGTCTGTTCTCTTGCTGCATCTCTCAGTGTTTGTATTTGTGTTTTCTGAGGTCGTGTGCACTGGAACATTTCTGTAAAAGAGATCAGTCAACATGGTGAGTTCACAGAAAACATGTTATGACATCATCACAATCACTTATACATGACCTGTCTGTCTGTGGAGGTTCAGGAAAACCTTTTACATGCTGATCCTGTGGCATTTTCTACCGTATATAGTTCTGAAAGAGCCTATGTTTTCCCCTTCAGCCACAGGGAAGGTTTTTTTCTTTCCCAGACTACTACACCCAAGAGATTTGCAGGGGGAAAAAAATATTTTCCTTTTAACCAGATCAATGACTGCGGTTTACTTCTGAGTTAGTTGCATACCCGTGCACCTTCTATATTGTTCTGTATTTGTTCCGATTTAAAATCAGAAATACGGAAAGTAAACAAAAAATACGGTCTGCTCTGTTCCTGTAATGGGCTATCAAAGCTTCTCTGTGTACCTCTCTGAAAAATAGTGTTATAGCGTCCGTAGATAAGCACAGATTAGTGAGCACGTACCGACACCCCCACCACCACCCAAACACACACACACACACACAGACAAAAAAAAAAACCCAACACACACATACATAGCTACACACACTTCTTTCCCCTCAACTGAATTACAGGTAAAGAGTTTAGATAAAAACACATTTTGATGATTAGCTGTTTTTAATGCTAAATGGCTAATGCTAATGGTTTCACCCCGTTAACCTCATTAGCATGCACAACAGATTAATTTTGTTGTTTAACTCTTTTTATAATTTATTTTTCATTTTCATTATTTTAAAATGTTACATCCTTACTCACCAAAAAAAAAGTTTAGAATTTGTATCTGGTGTATTTAAAGCGTCATATTTATTTATATTTTTATATGTGTAATTTTACATACTTTAAATATTCAATTGTTGATTTTACAGTATATCTGGGCGAAGGCGGGGTACACCCTGAACAGCTCGCCGGTCCATCACAAGGCAACACACAACCATTCACACTCACTCTCACACCTAGGGGCAATTTGGAACAGTCAAAATTGGCCTACTGTGCATGTTTTTGGACTGTGGGAGGAAACCTTAGTACCTGGAGAAAACCCACACAAGCACGGGGAGAACATGTAAACTTCACACAGAAACACCCCGAGACCGGGAATCGAACCCAGGACCTTCTTGCTGTGAGGCGGACATGCTCACCACTGCGCCACCGTGCCGCCAGTTTTGTTCATATCTAACTAAAGATTTAAAAAGTTGGCAGGTTTATAAATCTCAGGTTAATAGTTTTAATAGTTTTAAGTAATGTTAGCATTATTTTTGTTTCTGTAGGCTTATAATTATGGTGGTAATCATAATGATGATGCAGTATAGAATAAAACGGGGTTCTTGAGAAAAATACTGGCAGCAGCTGAAGAATACTGAATTTCTTGAGAATACTGACTGGCATGATTTTGGGGTGTACAGGGCTGTAGTTGCTGAAAGCTCTTGGATATTAACAAATATTTCTCCATGTCACTCAACAGTCCCATTCATGAAAGTTCTTTTTGTCTTTTCCTCTTCTAGGCCATTCTGTTTCTCTTGTCCTTCCTTTGAGCAGGCCACACACCCAAACATGCGAACATACTACTTTTGCACTGACACAGCCAAAGAAATGGAGTCCTGGATAAAAGTGATGACAGACGCTACACTGGTCCACACTGAGCCAACGAAAAGGTAAACAAAATGCTTATTGAAGAGCTATAATAAACCACAAATTATTTCGTTTGACTTCTGTGTGCAAGAGGCAGCCCAACAGTTCTGACCTGGATGTGGAGACATGCCCCTTCTGCTCTCTTATGTCCTTGTAAGAACCTCATATGAGAGCCATTGGGTATTACTCTTTTCCCAAACTTCTTCTTGTTTGAAGACATTGATCAAGTTCAATAGTTATTGGGTGGTGAGGGACAGAAGCACCATTTACTCTCACTCGTTATGGCGAAGAGGGAGGTGAGATTTCTAATGAAGAACTGGCGTTCTAGGTAGGTCCATAGTTCATGTAACTAACTAGTGTTCCATTCCCTTTAAGACCTTTCAGCTGGATGTTTCTTAGGTGCCGTTTCCACATATACAATTTACGAAAGGGTTTAGAGACGTGGTTATGCAGCTCTTCCACTTTGCGCCTGCTGCGGTAGGAGTTCACCTACATCATGATTAATAATAATAAAAATAATCTAGAAAACTTTATTTTTAGTTTGCTTTTCGTTTAGTAGTTTGTTTTTTTCTACATGGTACTACCAAAACTCTGAAAGGGGTTTAAAGACATGACCTTATGGAGCTCTTTGGCTCTGCATCTTCTATGAGATGTTGTCTGCTTCCATCATGGTTTAAATAAATAAATACATACACCATAATGCCTTAATCTTATTAATGTGCTTTTTTTTCTAAGGTGCCCGTGTAGTACTAAAACAATTATGCACCTCAGACTCAGGGAACGTCTCAAAAAATAATATTCTCCTTGACATTCCGCCATCATCTTCATCTTGATCTCCTTTCTCCTATCTCCTTGATCCGGGGTCGGGTCGATAAGCAGTGAGGTCCAGACGTCCCTCTCCCCAGCCACTTCCTCCAGCTCTTCCGGGGGGACACCGAGGCTTTCCCAGACCAGCCGAGAGACATAGTCCCCCTATGTTTGGGACGACCCCGGGGTCTCTTCCTGGTTGGATATGCCAAAAACACCACACCAGGGAGGCGTTCGGGAGGCATTCTAATCAGATGCCCGAGCCACCTCAACTGGCTCCTCTCAACACTGAGGAGCAGCGGTTCTACTCCGAGCTCCTCCCGGATGGCAGAGCTTCTCACCCTATCTCTGAGGGAGAGCCCCGTCACCCTGCAAAAGAAGCTCATTTCAGCCGCTTGTATCTGCGGTCTTGTTCTTTCGTTCACTACCCAAAGCTCGTGACCATAGGTATAAAAATTCCCTCTCTGGGAATATTGAAACTGTTCATTCTATTCTATTCTATTCTATTATTTGGTACAGATTGGTAGAAAAGAAGGAAGAAACAGCCAAATTGTGACTACTACATCCAAAATCAAAGAAGCCAGTTCCGACATTCCAACCTTTGTGGTCATGTGACCAAGAAAATCTTATCAAGGATCGTACTGATGTAGTACTACACTCGTGACAAATCTTGGCGACGTCGTCAGTTTAGCATAGTGATTCATAAAACTGTGATGAGAATAATGTACACTGTCTTAGCGCTGTCGTAACACTGTCGTATCACATCATAGAATTGCTATGACAAAGCAAGATTTTTTTTTTGCTCACTGATAAATCATGCTCTACTGTTAAAAAAATAAATAAAAATTGTATATGTGGGAAAGACGCCTTAAATGGGAGCCTTTCCTATAGTTATATAATCGTTAAAACATCATAAGTGTTTCATAAAATTTTAACCATGATATTTTTTTTCTATAAACAAAACAAAAGCTAGCTAGAAGGTCCTGGGTCATGCATTTATAGCTTTTAGTACATGTCTGTTTGTGTCTGTATATATCCGTCTTCATGTGTTATGCATTTTGCGCATGTGTGTGTTTTTCTATGTCAGTATGGAAACCGCAGAGATAGATCCACGCAGCCCACTGGAGATGAACAACGTGTTAAATCACTGGGTTCTGACTCAACCTGAGATCCAAAATAACGAGAAGAACCGTGAGAGTCTTCATCTTGAGGATAAAAAGCAGAAAAATCTGGAGAAACAGCCCAGAATCCACAAAGAGAAAGAAAGAAGTGCTGGTCGGAACGACTCTGAAAAGTACAAAGTTCAGAAAGAAGCTGAGAAGTATGGTCTGGAGAAAGATGGAGAGAAGTATCCTCTTCAGAAAAGCGGATACAGGTACATGTTACAAAAAGATGTGGAAATGCTCAGTGTACAAAAAGAAGGAGAAAGGTACGCCTCTACACTGCAGAAGGATAGTAAACGGCATGCCCTCCAGAGAGATGAAGAAATAAACCTGCTGCAGCAAGAAATGCAAAGGTACACCCTGCACAAAGACAGTGACAAGCATGCGCTTCCAAAGGACACCGAGGTGCACAGTGCTCTCAAAGACAGTGAGAAATATCTCCAGAAAGCTGGAGGACGACCTTCACAGAAGGCCAGCGCACAGAAAGAAGCAGACCGACCCAGACCTCAGAGAGATGAGAAGTACAGCTTGCAGAAGGATCCGAGTTTAGAGCAGCCATTCGCCAAACTCGACAACATCAAGCTGCAGCGTGCGCAGGCAGCCGTCGCCATGCCAGCTGGGTCTTCTCCATGGCAGCTGCAGTGCAGAGGAATCTCAGCTCAGTGTATATCTGCACAAGTGAACGGCTCTGGAGGAGAGCAGAGTCCAGGAGAACTGGGTAACACTGTTCCACAAAGGACAGCAGTACAGCTTCAGCAGGCTGCAGAGCCGGAGAGGAGCTTAAGCAGGTCGAATTCCATTCAGCTGGAGCAGTATTTCAGGACCCACCGTACCAGGGT
Organism: Tandanus tandanus; assembly: GCA_039654325.1. Taxonomy (NCBI): domain Eukaryota; kingdom Metazoa; phylum Chordata; class Actinopteri; order Siluriformes; family Plotosidae; genus Tandanus; species Tandanus tandanus. The sequence continues at coordinate 15,809,457 of JBCNYH010000021.1, forward strand.
CCAGGATGACGACAATAAGAGGTAATATTCCTGTTTAATAAAATGATAGAGTTGTTCTGTTTTCACTCCAGCTTCATACACTGAATATAGTCACTGAAGTTACTTGACTTTTCCCTGCTGTCAGTCAATTGAAATTTGAAATCAATTTTAACCGATCAAAATGCCTTATTTTCTTAAGTGCCCGCCTTTCACAGTAGTATCGGCACACCGCCCCACAGACACACACAGACTGATACAGATATTTGATATCTGCTCACTGCTACTGCTAAGATGGTTCTAAAAGGCGTTTTGGGGAGCGTGCAGTTCTGATGATAGGTATCCTGAAAGGCTACAGGGAGCTCGGTTTATCCCTTCAAAGCCAAAAACCCAGTTGGATAAGTGTCTACGATGGATTACAGTGTAATGCAGGCCCCACACACAAGTGAATGTAAACAACCTCAACAAATATAAGGCTGCGTGATTGAAGGGAAGCAAGTATGAAAGTAAATATATATGCTATGCTTTAGGCATTTTATTTTTGAGGACCTGCGGATGGCCTGGGTGAGCTGTTCAGGTTGTACCCTGCCTCACCCAGAGTCGGCTGAGATGGGCGCCAGCCTCCCTAATTAGGATTAAGAGGCTTAGAAAATGAATACATTTTTACGAGGATCATAAACACTTGAATTTCTTTTGAAGGAAGAATTAACCAGAGCTAATCAGCTAACTAACTGCATCACTTGGTTGGCGGCCATGTTTGTTTACTCAGTACGTGATTCTGAGTAGATAACCATTACAGTGTAGGTGGTAGCTTAAATCTGCATAAATAAATAGTAATAACAGTGCAACTCTCTCTGCTTTGCAGATGCAGTACAATGTCACAGTTTTTTTCTTTGTTAGTTTTTCCATTGAATGCGAGCACTTTGCTGTGGGTCCCCTACTCTGTCCATAATCTTGACTTTGATAACATACTCTTGAGGAAAATAATCAAGGCATCTCTGTAAAATTCTTTTGAGTAAAGTAGACGCATTTGGAAAAATCTGACAGTTTAATGACTTAAATTTAATGAAAACTGTCAGACTGCTGTATAAAGTTATGAAAGCATGCCTCGCACTCCAGGAGCTCAAGAATTGTCCGATTTTCAGAGAGGTGGAATTGTGGGTCAGTCAGAGGGGAGGGCGGCATCAGCCAGCGACAAATAACCGACAATTTGAATATTCCTCTGCCAACGGTAAAAAGTTCAACAATGAAGGTAAAACCACCACAGATCCACGACCAGGTCGACCCGGACCATCAGAAAGATGCCTTTGCTCCGTGAAGAGAGCGGTGTAGAGAAAACCCCGTTCCAAGGCTGCAGACACAGCAGAAGACATCCGAACCAGCTCAGAAACTGTTACGCGCAATCCAAATCAGCCTCTTCTTCCACCAGCAAATATTCATTCTGAAATTTTGGGTGTCTATTTACTTATATATAACTAATTATATATTAAAATTTTACCAATTTTTCCCCCTAATTTTAAAATCTTAAACCATGTAAAAGAAAGTCTGTTAATTGTTATTTTTACATAAAGTTAGCATTTGATTTGCTCCAACCATACGGGATGCTGTACTGCCTGCTAATAATTTAGAGCACGCTACCTGTAGGGCGATAGAGAAATGGCAACATTTCACCACCATGAATTCACACGTTTCATTCAAATCATGTCATTTCATAATCTGCACCGCTTTATCCTTTATTAGGGTCAGGGGGCAGCTGGAGCCCATCCCAGCTGACTCCAGGTGAAGGCAACATAGACATTCACACTTCACAACCATTCACGCTCACATCTACACCTAGGGGTAATTAAGTTCAGTCCAGTCCAGCAATCCAGCACTGGCAATCCAGTTAGTCTAATGTGCATGTCTTTGTTGACTGTTGGAGGAAACCGGAACACCCAGAGGAAACTGGAGCACCCGCAAGCACAGGGAGAACATCCATCTCCACACATGGCACGGAGCTCGAACCCAAAACCTTCTTGCCGTGAGGCAGAAGTGCTAATCACTATGCCACTGTGCTGCCCAAACTCAAGCATACAAATTAAAAATGAATATAATTTCGATTTTGTTGTGTGCCAAATACATGAATCGTGACACAAAAGAATTGCGATACACACAAATGTATGTATTACTTTAGCATAAAGTCATCTCTTACACGTTTACTTGATATGTTGGATGAATTGAAGGAATTTATTTGCATGAACACAGATTTTAATGCAGTTTAATTCTTATCTGCTATGAATTTGTTGATGCATATGTAATTCATTCATTAAAACCCACCCACCAATCAGTTTCTCCTGACATAACAACAGCTATCAACATTTAGCATTTACAGCATTTTTACAGCATCTTATCCAGAGCGACTTACACTTATCATTTTTATACAACTGAGCAATTGAGGGTTAAGGACCTTGCTCAAGGGCCCAACAGTGGTAATAGCGGGGATCGAACCGCTGACCTTCGGATCAATAACCCGTCACCTTAACCACTAATCCACCACTGCCCTACAAGCTATCAAGCACTTACTCTAAAACCTGTGAAGCCAGCGAACTTGGAAAACAGTATCCACCCCCTTCTGCATACATGTGATTGAGAGGGCAGAAAGAGTGCAGCTCTAACACCCTTCCCAGTCTCTTAAACTCCTTGCCATACATCGCTGTGACATCTTCTGGATTTAAATCCGTGATCTCCAAAAGTCCATCCCAGGACTGCCGATTTCTTTCCAATTTTATTTGCAGGTAACATGGAGATGCACTGAAAAGCTTTTGTTGACGTTCTGCAAAATTGCTATTATGATTTCTGCAACTGCTGCTCAAATCTACCTTTTATTCCTTGGACAAATATATGTGTATGTGACAGGATACGTACATGTGAGAGCTACACCCCTTTGTTCGTTTATGGTTCGGATTCATGCTAATTACAGGATGGTTTGATTTTTGTTGTGATTAAATTTGAACTCACACTGTGAAGCGTAAAATGAGGCCTATCTTGATTTGCTTGCTTATTTGTTGACTAAAGATCATATGTTCACTGGATAGATTTTTAAGGGGTATTAGAAATGAACAGCAGCCATCAACTTTGCGTTTTTGGATATTTGGGGTTTAATATAGATTTAGCATTGCTTTGAAGGCATTTTATTTATTTATTTTAATACTGTATTAATTTAACAAGGGAAATTTTGATTCTGCATTTAACACATCCAAAGTGAGCACACACACACACACACACGTAAACAGTGAGCACACACTCGGAGCAGTAGGCTGCCACACACATTGGGGTGCCCAGAGAGCAGTTGGGGGTTAGGTGCCTTGCTCATGGGCACTTCAGCCATGAATGTGGAGGAAGGGAAGGTGTAGTTCACACACACACATATACACACACACACACACACACACACACACACACACACACACACACACACACACACACACACAC
>JBCNYH010000021.1:15825557-15845098 GCA_039654325.1 Tandanus tandanus
TTCAGGAGGAGGTTGTTGTCCTGGCACCATAATTCCAGGTTTCTAACCTCCTCTAGGTAGGCCGTCTCGTCGTTGTTGGAGATCAGGCCCACCACCACAGTGTCGTCCGCAAACTTAATGATGTTGGTGGAGCTGGAAGTGGTAACACAGTCGTAGGTATATAGAGAGTACAGCAGGGTGAGACATGGTTGCCCAACCGTACCGCCTGTGGTCTGTCTGTCAGGAAGTTGGAGATCCAGTGACACAGGGATGGGCTGAGGCCCACGATCTCCAACTTAGTGTTGAGTATAGAGGTAGTTATGGCGTTAAACGCTGAACTGTAGTCAACAAGCAACATTTTTACATAAGTCCCCTTTCTGCTGTGCAGATGACTCAGGGCTGAATGATGGAGGTGTGCTATGGCGTCCTCAGTAGATCGGTTGGGACAGTACGCAAACTGTAGCGGGTCCAGGGTGGCCAGTAGGGAAGAAGTGATGAAGTCTCTAATTAGTCCTTCGAAGCACTTCATCACTACTGAAGTAAGGGCTACTGGGCGGAAGTCGTTCAGGCAGGCGGGCTGAGGTTTCTTCGGGACCGGAACAATGATGGACTGTATGAAGCATGTCAGGATTATAGACTGATCCAGGGAGAGGTTGAATTATAGCATCACAAATATAGCAATTTGTTCATTTTCAAATACCTCCTGAGCAAACAATGCAAGGAATAATGCTCATATTGTAGATTTAACATATCTGGGTAACTGACTTTAGGTAAAAAAAAAAAATTATGACCATCAGTTGAAGAGCCTAAGAATTACAGCAGCATAAAATGAAACATAAATAGGATTTCATTCACAGCAGAATTTGACAATGTTGACACGTACTCAGCCTCTTCAAACGTTTTCTGAAGAGAGCTGGGCTGAGTGACTACTGCAGGTTATAAATAGATAAATAGATCAGAAGAAGAATAAAACCTCAGAACAAGAATACAAGAAAGGGCAAAATAAAAGTATTATTTTTCCTTTTTTTATTCCTGTTCTGCTGTGTTGTTAAAGAAAAAAATAAAAAGCTGTCCCGTATTTACATATTTTTTATGTAATGTTATATTTAAAAGACTTAGTTATATTATTATAACAGTTTTTACAAATGAGTTGTTTTATACTGTTATATTGTCATGTGCATAGACATTTTATACCTATTTTGACAAAATAAGGGCTGCAATAGAGAGCTAAAAACAAACATTTGTATTGCATTCATTTTCGCATGTAAATAATTGACCTAGTTAGTTATTTGGGCATTTGAGCTAAAGAAAAAGATTTTGACGCAAAGCTCCTTATAGAAAATTTCTCTTCAGAAAAATTTTGAAGAGGCTAAGCATGTGTCAGCAATGTCAAATTATGCTCTGAACCCAAAGCCAAATGCTATTTTATTTTAATGTTCTGTTTTTATACAGCAGTTTTATAACTCTGAGGCTCTTCAAAAAACCTCAAAATTCTCCGTGGGTATAAAATTAGGGTTTAAGGTACCCATTTAAAAAATGTTTTTTTCTGTGAAACTATTGAGAATTACACAGAAATATTTTGCATGTGTTCATCAGACATATGGAGGAACCTGCAAAGATTTTTATGAAAATCTGAGAGGGTCACCTAGGAGGTTCTGGGTGATTTGGTACAGAATGTCCCTATTTTAATGTGATAAACAACATGCCGGGTAGCTGTTGTGGCGAGGGCATCTAAATTTTACCAATTTTCCGAATGATAGCAGCAGAAAATTAAATTGGCAAAGGACTCTCAAATGATCAGTCCAGAATGAGCCTTAAATTTTATTTGCTTGCTCACTCGCATGCTTTCTGGTGGATTTTTATTTATTTTTTTAAACAGCTACCATACCATCTATAACAAAACCTTGAGAACATCACCACTGTGATAGTTTTTCCCAGAGAATAAAGCTTCTAGTGGTTCATACATCCTAAACGGTGAGTCCTTTTTATTAGTTTTTCTGAATTGAATGCTTGAGTGATTGAGAACCAGTAACAGCATGCACACTTAACATTTTTAATCATTAAACTCATTTCAGCCTACCTCGCCTCGCATGTGCAGTGCGTGCTTATCACATATCCTAGCTTTTTGTCTGGTGGCCAGAGTGATGATAATTATATCCATCCAAAGATTTGTAGGCTTTTAGTGATTTGTGTGTGTAAAGTCCAGAGTAGTGTATCAGAGAGGGTAGTTAATATCCGGAAAGTTCCCATTTAGCAGTTTAGTCTGTTTTTATCAGCGATGCTGTGTGGATCAGGAACCTTCTGTCCACCAGCAACCAGTTTATGATGATATCTATCCAATGCAACTTTTTTCCAAGTTTGCTAATTTGTTTTGAGTTTATTGTTGGGTTTTTCATGAGACTACACTGTTGTGCTCCTTTGTCTTTTACTTTGCTTACCCGACATGAGTGCATGCACAGAAACAAGAATCAAAACAACAGCAGCATATTGGTCTATTTGAACTGGTTAACAAAAAAGTTTGCTTTCATGTTAGAGGTTATTCAACCTCACACGCTTCATCTCATCTGAGGAACAAAGACTGATCAAGTATTTTTATGCCTCTGCCACTAGTTATTGTTATTATTACTATATATATATATATTTTTTTTGAGAGGTTTGCGAGGTCTGGAGGATGAATATGGAATCGTATGTATCTACCGATAATCTGATTACATTTTGGTCGTGACTTAGATACGGTCAAGGTCACAGCAAGTCAAATGTCTGAAATTGCTTCTTTTTTTTTTCTTTTTCTTTAGCCTCCTCCCTGTTTGTCATACAAGGACAATAATGTCATAATTTTTACATGTGATAATATATAAACCACATATACTATCACTCTAGAGCCAGCCCTGGTAAAATAATAATATCCTACATTTGTCTTATCTCAGCAGTGGGAAGTCGGACTTAGCACTTAAACTTCCTGTGCTTCAGAGTGAGGAAAATATACGAACGTCTCCATGTTTGTCTTTTATTAACGACAAAAAAACATCTGTGATGTGTGATGTGTTTTTCTCCTTGACTTCGGCCCTCAGTATTAGCACTGTATTAGATCAGATTTCTTAATGCCTTCAGGTCCTGAGCGATAGGAGACTGCAGTCAGAGGTTTAAATGCCTGTCCTGGTATCCTGCAAAGTTAAACCCCAAGATATTCAGATCTGTAGGACAGGCTGTTGTCCTCAGAGTAGTACACAGCAATACACATGCATAGCCAGAACTTCACCAAAGGGCTCAAAATGTTATGAATCTAGTCTTAGGTCGAACAGTACCACTCTCCAGCCATGATGAGGGTCTGTCCAGCATTTCGTGAGGTTTTCTAACCATACACATTGTTTCCTGTGACCCCAGCCAGAAGAGCTGACGTTGCTGCTCATCAAGCTGCGCCGGCAGCAGGCTGAGCTCAATAGCGTCCGAGAACAGACTCTTGTTCAGCTAATGCAGCTAAACATTGATACCACCAACCCGAAGGTCAGCCTTGAAGGATTGTCTGTGCTAGTCTGTGAAGGAATGCTAGTTTTGATTTATTTATTTTTTTCCTCCCCATTTCACAGCATGCTGCTATGTGATACTTTTATTTATTGTATGGTGCAGTTTCCCACATACTACTGATGGCAAAGTCACCAGCTTCATATAGATGTACTGCTGTGTTAATAGACCGTTCTTCTTGCTTAAGCAGTGTGTTTTGGGACATTTTCTTGACCAGTTCCCAGGGGCTCCTGAGCTCCTGATTGACATAATTAGACATGGGTATTTTTGATCCCGTTACACTCCTTTACACACAGTTTGCAGTGTTGTGCATGTGTAAGCGTGTTTTTCCTGGGGACTGGCTCCAAAGACAACTGTACACAGACCCTATTTTTTGTTTTTTGGGTTTTTTTTTTTTTTTTTTACAGCCATGACATTCAGTATTTATTTATTTTTTGATGCTTCTCATAAGTCTACTTGTACATATTTTCTGCATCCCACTAGTGCATGATGAATTTACTAAGACCCTGCAGTGCACTCATCCCAGCTGATACCCACTTGTATTCTATTTTTAATTTAATTTTTTTTAGTTGAATGGCTTCTTAGACTATATATTTTTAAAAAGGGCTCTTTTGTTTCTTAATGCTCTTCTCCTTAGCACTCTTCTTTCTCTTTCACTGCCTTCAATAGAATAAGGTGCAGTCTCATCATCTTCAAAGGAATCTCATGTATCTGGACAGCCAGGTGAGGGCGCTTTCTCTCTCTCACTTTCTCTTTATCTCTTTCTATCTCTCTGGTTAAACATATTTCAGTGTACACTAATAAACCACGAAAGGCATCAACGGAGAGTGTTATGACCATAATTAATTACGGAGCATATCTAAAGTTTTATACATGATTTATTTAGTTCATGCATCTTCAGTAAGTGGTGTAAAACAAGAATTAAGAATATTTATTGTATAATAATTTTCTGGATGAAGCCATGAGTGAATGAGCCATTCATTTTTGAAAAAAATTTCATAGGAAAGGAGAGCATAAATTAGCATTTCAGAATATTTTGCAAAAATACATTCTATTTATTTAAATTAAAACCTTTACTGTGTCTCCCCTGCCCCACTACCAAATAACTTACAGTCTCTGTGAAGACGTACAATTATTCACTCAAGAGGGTTTTATAACGCTCTATGAGTACGAATAATTCTCCATATCATACCAAAGCCGATTTCATAGTTGCTTTATTATTCATTAAAATATATTCTAAATAGTAGGCAGTGTGGGATATGTGATCATTATCCTTGCCACAAGGTGGAGCTAGGTACTTGGAAGAGGGAAGTTTACCTATTTGAGATAACAACAGTCAGTCACATTACTGTGTCACTAGCTAGCATCAGTGAGCTCAATTAGCTTAGTATGCTATACAGCTAGCATCATTTTCCTATTCATTCTAGACATTAAGTATTTTTTATTTTCAAGAATTAGACCAGCATAATTATATCTATTAATAAATACTCTACAGCGCCATCTGATTGATCCGCTACCTCAGGATTTAAAATCTTTATTCTGAGTGGATAATTCTTGAATCAAAATGACGGACACTCAGTTTGTCACGGTCACTTTGAACAGGCAGCATCATCATCACGTTTTAAAATAGAAAAATAAACCATAAAGTCTACATTTCTGTGTATGTACTACCATAATTAGTGCACGGACACACTTTTACAGAGCTGATTTTTTCATGTGTCCATGAAGTACTTACTAACTCTGGATGAGAACGCTTAACACTCTGTAGCACTTATTACCTCAGTTGAAAGCACAAACCTTACCTGACCAGTTTCTGTCACAGTGAAAATATGAAGTATAAAAATATAATTTTATTGTGCTTTTTGTTCTGGCATTCCTGTGTAGTATATACTTAAACAATTATTTGACTCAGGTTTGGTCACCTCTCTGGTGGGGAAGGAGCCTGAGCTGGTGTGTGAGGTTGAGAGATACCAACTAGATATAGTCAGACTCACCTTGACACATAACATGGGCTCTGGAACCACCCATCTCGAGAGGGGCTGGACCTTATTCTATTCTGGAGTTGCTTATGGCGGCGAGCCGGTGTGGGCGTCCTTGTTGCCCCCCGTCTTGGCGCCCATATGTTGTGGTTCTCCCCGGTTCATGAAAGGGTAGCCTCCCTCCGCCTTTGGGTGGGGGTACGGATCCTGAATGTTGTTTGTGCTTATGAACAGAAGAAGGAGGCCTATCGGGTCTTTTTGGCCTGTAGGACTCCCAAGGCAGCAGACGGGTAGCGGCAGGCCTAACGTGCAGCAGCCCAGGCAGCTCCTCCAAGTCCGAGGCCATGGTTCTCAGCCGGAAAAGGGTGAAATGCACCCTAAAGTTCTGGAATGAGGTCCTGCTCCAAGTGGAGGAGTTCAAGTATCTCGTAGTCTTGTTCATGAGTGAGGGAAGGATGGAGCAGGAGATCGACAGACAGATAGGTGCAGCCTTTGCTGTAAACCTTGTACCAAGCTTATACCGGTCCGTCGTGGTGAAGAGGGAGCTGAGCCGAAAGGCAAAGCTCTCAATTTACCAGTCGATTTACGTTCCAACCCTCACCTACGGTGACAAGCTTTGGGTAGTGACCGAAAGAACAAGATTGCAGATACAGGTGGCTGAAATGAGCTTCCTTCTCAGGGTGACGGGGCTCTCCCTCAGAGATAGGGTGAGAAGCTCAGCCATCCGGGAGGAGCTTAGAGTAGAACCGCTGCTCCTCTGCATTGAGAGGAGCCAGTTGAGGTGGCTCAGGTATCTGATTAGAATGCCTCCCGAACGCCTACCTGGTGTTGTGTTTCGGGCACGTCCACTTGGGAAGAGACCCCGGGGTCGACCCAGAACACACTGTAGGGACTATGTCTCTCGGCTGGGCTGGGAACGCCTCGGTGTCACTCCGGAAGAGCTGGAGGAAGTGGCTGGGGAGAGGGACATCTGGACCTCACTGCTTAGGCTGTGACCCGATCCCGGTACAAGCGGAAGGTGATGATGATGATGATGATGATGATATATTAATATTGACGTATTCTGACTCTGAGTACATGGGACACTTAGTTTTCCTGAGGTGTCGGTTTTATTCAAGAGGCATGAATTCTTTGAAGTTACATAAAATCAAGAGACAATTATAAAAAGAAAGATGAAATATTAAAGAGAAGGTGGAAGAATTTGAAATAAACTAAATGATAAATAAAATAATAAAATTTATTTAATAGGTTTCTATTTTATTGCTGTATGATTAGTCCTAGTTGTAATTATTACAGCAATAACTGCAAATTTGTCTTTATTTAACAGTAAAATAACACTCGATCTGGCTTGTTCTGTTCTTCGCACAAATCTCACTCCAGTGCTGTTTTGGTCTCTCAGGATGTGCCCTTTTTGATGTTGGTTTTGTTTTGTTTTTTGTTTTTTTGTTTTTTTGTTTTTTATAACCCACCCAAAAAGCTTGCTGTAATAACTGAATACGGTTTTCAAAAACAGATGTTGAACAGTTAAAGGTCTCAGTGATGTGTAAATAGGAGGCTGGCCACATGTACAGTACGTTTGTTATCCATCGCAATACAGAAAGCTAAAGAATAAGCACTTACAGAGAGCCTTCATAAACACCATTAGATAATACTATAAATTATATTTCCCAGAGCAGTGTATTATAAAACAAAGTAGAACAGATAACCATATATGGAAGGAGTCTCCAGTTCTAGCTGCTATAAATACTTTTTCACTCACCAGGATCTTATATTTCTCTATTGAAGTGAAACATGCAGCTTGTCATGTTACAGAGAAACTGCAATACATGAACTTTTTTGTCCCAAAGACTTGAGTCTCAGGGACATTCACGAATGTTGAACAATCAGTATAACAGTACTGGACAAACTCAAAAACTGGCATGAATGCTGGGTTTTAAAGTGTCTTAATTGTACTGCAATATGCAGCTGCATTACAGGAACATTTTCTATTTATAATAATGACTCTTGAGCTGTATTTGCAGGTTTACTAGCATAGGTAAGACCCAGCGCTGATGTGGCATCAGAAGCAGAGGCCATAGGTGATGCTACAAAAGCTGGTGAACAATGAAGCAGTTAGCCAAAGAGTGATTCATGGCCATTCCAACCATATACTCAGAGTATAGCAAGCATTTATATTAAAAAAGCACCCTGGGGTCTCATACTGTGTGCTGGCTGATGGAAGCAGTGTTATGCTGCTCAAATTCCTGCTGCCATGTAACCAGAAGCTCTGCGTACATTTGGTCAAGAAGTTATGCCTGTGATTGTGAAATTTTCTGGAGCCTACAGAAACATTATCAATTCATGGACATTTACCATGAATCAATAAATGGCAAAAATTCAGTTATATAGTGCTCAAAATTTCCACATAAAATTACACATAAAAAAACATGGAGGACACAATTATTCCAAGATAAATATCACAGGGCACCATCACACCCTACACTGAAGGCTGGCAATTCATTAATTCATTCATTTGCTGAACCGTTCAATCCTCCCAGGGCCACTCAGATATCTCAGTCGACTCTGGGCGAAGGTGGGGTACACCCTAAACAGCTTACTACTTCATCGCAGGGACAACACACACAAACAATCACAAGGGGCAATTTGGAACAGCAAATTATCCTAATGTGCATGCCTTTGGACTGTGGGAGGAAACCAGAGTTCACAGAAGAAACCCATGCAAGCACGAGGAGACTGTGACGTGGCATGTCTTTTGAATTTTTTGAATTTTGTGACTGATTGAGTTAAATTCTATCCATGATTTTTAATTGCACTGATTGTTTCTCAGATAATTAATATTTTTCTTTCGTATGGAGTTATTTATTGTGTTTTGTGTGCGTGTGCGTGTGGGGGGTGGGGATCATATGGAACCTATGAAATAGGTGACAATAAATATATAGATTGAGGAGCCGCCTAAAAGTGGAGCTTTGAAATGTTTGCATTTATTTTCAGTAAAGAAACAGCCATGATATAATTTACTGTCTTTTTAATGGAATTCGAAAACTTATTTCTTCTCAAGAAGAAAAACCACTGACTAAACAAGAACTTTTACTCAGATGGCGTGCATTGGGTTGCCTGTGTGGGCACGTGAGCACGGATGCAACAACAAAATCGAGCGTATAATCTATAGTAACAGCTCAAACCCAGGAACTTCTCCAGTGGATGTGCCACATAACCAAATACCAATGTTCAATGAGATTATAAAAACATTGTTTATCACTGAATACCATCTAATCATCAGTGTAGTGATGTTTATTACTCAGAGACATTTCTGTACGGTTTATGGGAGCAGTGTTGATAGTCAGTTTGTGGTAAGAGTCACGGTACAATATCAGGAGTTTACACTTTGCACTTTCTAGGTAAAATGACATTCTGTGTTTTTGTTCAGTGAGATATAAAGGTGAGGGAAGGACTACGTTGTGCATATATGCAAAACAAACCAGAATCATAACTTGTCTCACACGTTTCACAACATTAAATAGAATTATAAAGTCTTAGAGTGTGTGAGGTGAGGTTCAGTAATAAATGGGACAGTGAGGTAGCTGTGGTATAAATGCAATAACATGCAGCAGATGGGCAGTTATCTGTAAATAATCCATTTCAGGGCCACTCTGCTTGGCCGCTTCACCCCACCTTCCTTCTGTTTTACCAGCTCTCATACATGCTTAAGTAAAGACATGAACACACACACACACACACTCACACACATGCACACATCTTTGTAAACTTTAGCAGTTGTGTTGTGTCCTGAATGCTCTTCCTCCTCCTCCTCACTGTACCAGATGAAGCAGAATGAGCCTATAATCTTCATGATTCACACTATGATTGAGAGCTCGGCACCAAGGCCTCAACTATACCAGCAAGTAAGGTCTTGATGTCCACCAAGTTTTGCACCTGTCTCTCGTATCACAGGACCTCCTGTTGTTCCTCCCTCACGGTCTCATCTAGTGTCGGGTCTATTCAAGCACATTCCCATTGTTCTTTTTGGTGGTTGTTATTTTCTTGCAAATGCTGTTAGCATGGCTTGAATGTATTGTGTTCTCCGCAGTGCCATGCCAACTCTCTGACAGATGCCGGCCTGATCACTCCATCGAACACCATTTGCAATGCCCATTCATGCTGGCTGCCAAGATTTGTTTTTGTTGCTTTGTTTTTTGTTTTGTTTATTTTAAGATGACTTATCTGGACATTTTACATGTCCTTTGTGCTTATTGAGACTTGTTTGAGAGCTGTTCATTTGGCCCCAGATAGCTGTGGAATTCCTGAAGAGAGTGATGATTATAATAGAGCCAATCAGCTCTGTACCTTCTGTCCGGCTCATGGAGAACGTCCTCTCAGCCATCCTTTCTGCATCCCGCTTTTCATTACCTGAGAGGATCTGCCATGGCCAGCAGGTTCAGCTGATATGACTCAGACTAGCCTAGCATTTTAAATCACTGTTCATTAAAAATGAATAGGGGTCATGGACACATGCAGATTTTTTTTAAACCTGACTTCCTACTGCATTCTGTGGAATAGTTTTTTATCATAATTTTCGTTCATATGGAACCTTGTCTTTCCAGTATGTATGCTCCTGGTGTCTTGTAATACAAGCTCTGAATGTTTCATGAACACGTTTGCTGGTGACACACCACGCCTTTGCCACTTTTAGAACGTAAATACCTATAAAAGTGCTGCTGCTGTGTACTTTTCATCTTCACTCCCCTGCTTCCTTCTTCATCAACTCTGTGTGTGTGTGTGTGTGTGTGTGTGTGTGTGTGAGAGAGAGAGAGTGTGGATTATGTTACAACTATTATGAAACTTTAATCTGATGTATATGTCGAGGTTTCAGTGCATCACAGAGTCACCTTGCAGCACTACATCACCACCACTTCCACTGACACTTATTTGGTATTCAAACTCAATGGACATGTTCTTTAAAGGGAGGGTTGAAATAGTAGCATTAATGTTTTGTGATTTCTTTGTATGAGTCTTGCTCAACTTGAGGGTGATTACTGTGGGGTAAGGGTAGTTCTCGTTGTTGCTCCATGGTTTTCACTGAAAGGATTTTCAGAGCTGCAGGTGACTGATGTTTATTATTATTATTACAGATGAGTCCTGAGGCCTACAGTGACAGCATTTATGCCTACAGATCTGAAGAACTGGATGTTGATGTGAGTTGAGTACTAAATTCTTAATAAAACGTACAGCAGTGTGTAAACAGAACCTATAATCACACACAATACCAACCTAACATTTCTTTAGGTGGTACATGACTTCTATGGCTCTCCCGTGTCCATACCATATTGCTGACTTGATGCTCATTGGCTATTATGTATAACTCAAGAAATAATGAAACTAAAACATACACCACCGCTCATACTCGCACAGAATAATAAAAAAAAAAACACAATCTAACTCAAGTAGGCAGACGAACTTTCACTGAGCAAAACAACACATGTACGGGAGCACGGAACATGAACTGGTTAAACAGATAATTAAACTAACAAGACAGGTGATATAAATGAAGGCATAAATTATTGAGTGAAAGGCGGTGTAAAGAAAACTCATTGTTAACCCTTCTTGCTTTTGCTCCAGACTGTAGTTGGGAAACACACATATAAATAAATATTTAATAATTTTCTCCAGGGCTGGAACACCAGCCTTGGACACCTAAAGCACCTGAATCTATATATGTTATATAAATTCAGCTGACAGTATTCAATAAATACACTTTGGCAGAAAGAGAACAAAAAAATCTTGGTAATGGTAATAATCAGAAAGTTGAGAGCTTAGCATTCCGGCTCAGCTCCCTCTTCACCATGACGGACCGGTAAAAGCTCCGCCTGTCGATCTCCCGCTGCATCCTTCCCTCACTCGTGAACAAGACCCCGAGATACTTGAACTCCTCCACTTGGAGCAGGACCTCTTTCCTGACCCGGAGGGTGCATTCTACCCTTTTCCGGCTGAGAACCATGTCCTCGGACTTGGAGATGCTGATTCTCATTCTGGCTACTTCACACTCAGCTTCGAATTGCTCCAGCGGGAGCTGGAGGTCCCAGCTTGATGAAGCCAAGATGACAATGTCATTCGCAAAAAGCAGAGACGAGATCCTATGTCCACCAAACCAGAACCCCTTAATGCCTTGGCTGCGCCTAGAAATTCTATCCATATATATTACGCACAGAACCGGTGACAAAGGGCAGCCTTGGCGGAGTCCAACCCCAACTGGAAACGAATACGACATGTTGTTACCAATGCGGACCTGGCTCTGGCAATACAGAGACCTAATGGCCCGTAGCAACGGGTCCAGTATAGCATATTCCTGGAGCACACCCCACAAGATAGCCCGAGGGACACGGTCGAAAGCCTTCTCCAAGTCCACAAAACACATGTGGACAAGTTGGGCAAACTCCCATGCCCCCTCCAGGATCCTGTAAAGTGTGTAGAGCTGGTCAAGAGTGCTGTGGCCAGGACGAAAACCACATTGTTACTCCTGAATACGGGGTTCAACCATTGGTCGGATCCTCCTCTCCAGTACTCCTGAATAGACTTTCCCAGGTAGGTTGTACTATGTGATTACACGATAGTTGGAGCACACTCTCCGGTCCCCTATTTTAAAAAAGGGGAACTTCCACCCTGGTTTGCCAATCCAGAGGTATGGCCCCCCATGACCACGTGATGTTGCAGAGACGTGTCAACCAAGACAGTCCTACAACATCCAGAGCCCTGAGGTATTCAGGGCAGATCTCGTCCACCCCCGGAGCCCGGCCACCAAGGAGCTTTTTAACTACCTCAGCGACCTCAGCCCCAGTGATGGGCAGACCCCCCTCTGAACCCCCAGTCTCTTCCTCTTCCACAGAAGGCGTGTTGGTCCTAGAAGTATTCCTTCCACCTCCTGACAACATCCCCAGTCAAGCACCCTCTAGCACATCCCCTAGGGACTCCAAAAAGGGTTTGTATTCTGAACTGTCATTTAGTGGATAAGCACAAACAACAGTCAGGACCCGTCCCCCCACCTGGAGGCGTAGAGAGGCTACCCTTTCTCAACCAGGGAGAACCACAACATATGGGCACAGAGACGGGGGCAACAAGGACACCCACACCAGTTCGCCGCCTCACCTCATGAGCAACTCCAAAATGAAACAAGGTCCAGCCACTCTCGAGATGGTTGTTTCCAGAGCCCAAGCTATGTGTCGAGGTGAGCCCGACTATATCTAGTCAGTATCTTTCAATTAAATTCAGTTCAGTTTTATTTGTATAGCACTTTTTACAATTGACATTGTCGCAAAGCAGCTTTACATAGTAAAATTAATTTTAAAAGGAATTTAAATATTTTTCTACAACCCCTACACATCCCTAATGAGCAAGCCACTGGCAACAGTGGCAAAGAAAAACTCCCACAGTTGACACGACGAAGAAACCTTGAGAGGAACGAGGCTCAAAAGGGAAACCCATCCTCATTTCGGTGAAACTATAATCTCTCAACCTCACACACCAGCTAAGGCTCCTTCCCCACCAGAGAGGTGACATTCCATGTCCCAAAAGCCAGAGTTAGTAGCCAAGGATCGTTATGGCAGAACACACGCCTTTGGCTGCCACCCGGATCACACTGCACCCAACCCCCTTGAATGGCAATGTTGTGGATGCCCTGTGTTTTGTGATGTCTCAAATGACTCGAAAAAAGTAATGGTCAGATGGAAATCTCTGATGGTCGTCAGCGAGGTCTGAGACTGTCTGTGGCTCCCCAACAATCTGCGACTATCTGTGATCGACCACAACGGTCTCAGACTGTCAGCAATATAATGGCAGATAGTTGCCGACAGTCACCGATAAGTAGATTATCGTGTGGAATCGTCCACCATTAGGAAACAGGCTTCAAAAAATGGGACGATTGTCCACAAGGGTGGATTCCTCTCTGACAGTCGCCGACAGTCAGCAATATCTCAGTCACAGACCCCTTATGCTCGCTCCCGACCTAAAAACTGATGGAATCATGGCCATTACTAGGCGTTATCGCCCAAATGAGATCGGGGCTTAATATAGAAGAGACAAGGTTAATTTTTTTAGTTTATTGTACTGTTGTACTGAGAATGAGCTACTGCACAGATAATACCTCCTCAGCGCTGGTCCTGTTCTGCTCCTTTCCCACCGGTGGTTCATTTAATATTGTGTTACGCTGTAGCTTCATGACATGAGAGTAAAAGGAAATTTTACTCCTTTATATTTCTTCAGGCAAAGTTAAGCAGATTGTGTGAACAAAGCAAAGTTGTACGGACACAAGAGGAGAAGCTTCAGCAGCTCCACAGAGAGAAGGTAGAATGGACTTGAACAGTGATCAAAGTATTGATTTGCATGAAAAAGGACAGTACGGGGTTCATATGTAAGTGCTGTTTGTGTTTTTACATTAAAGATGATGTGTGTTTGTTTATCTTATCGGTCTGTAGTACACGTTAGAAACAGCACTGTTATCAGCGAGTCAGGAGCTTGAGATGAGCGCAGATAACCCAGTGGCTCTACAGAGCCTCATACAGCAGAGGGACGTGCTGCAGAGCGGCCTCCTTAGCTCCTGCAGAGAACTCTCACGAGTCAGCACTGTGAGTCACTCTGTAAACACACTCATACATACACACACACACCCCTCACTCATGCATACACACACTCACACACCCCTCACTCGTGCATACACACACACACACACACATCCCGCACGCATGCATACACCCACACACAATCCGCACACATGCATACACATACACACACACAAACACACACACCCCTGGACACATGCATACACACACACACACCGCAAGCACTCACACCCTCACATACATGTGTACACACACTGTATGTGCGCACACACTCACACAGTGCCCAGAACAGTAGATAGAAGTAAAACAAAGACTACATCAAGCATTTCAGAGCCTCACTGTATTTTTTTCTTTCTTTTAAGGAGCTAGAAAGAAGTTGGAAAGAGTACGATAAACTGGAGACCAACGTGACGTTGGCTAAGAGGAACCTGCTCGATCAGCTGGATGCTCTCGGCACACCACAGGTAGCTGTGAACTAATACCTTCACACTCCTCTTATTGAAAATAAAGGCTGTCAGCTGGCATCATACATCATGCATTATCATGTCAGACAGGCTACTAAAGTGTATGTGTGTGTTCACAGACAGAACCCCCTAGCCAGCAGCATGTGCAGATACAGAAGGAACTGTGGAGGATTCAGGATGTGATGGATGCATTGAACAAAAACAAACCAGAGAGAAGCACTGAGCCAAGTAAGACACACACACATTTTTTTTCTCTCTCTCTCTCTCTCTCTCTCTCTCTCTCTCTCTCTCTCTCTCTCTATAACACATATTTTTACATACACCAACCTACTCTAGTAATATAAACCTCCTAGTTTTAATCTTTGTCATGACCTTTTTCTCCAACAGGCTTTTCATCGTCCGGTCTTCAGAAAAAGGAGGTATGGATCTATTGTTTATCAAATTTCTTGTTTTCTTTCACACACGCTCGAGTTCAGTCAAAGTCAGGGTCCGATATGTGATTCACCTCCACACAGTGGCCAAACATTTACCTCTATCTTGGGATTATTTTCGATCTGTAGGAGTCAGATTCAGTGCCCCCCCGTCCTCCACTTCCCCACCTTTATGAGGACAGAGGGCGTTTGTGTGTGCCCCATGTGCCCGGCCCCAGCTACACTCCACTTCACCCACCTCGCACAGGCTCTCACCAGCCCGAAGACCGCAAATCTGCCCAGCGCAATGGCAGTCACAGCGTAAGAGGCTGCAGAACCCTCATCTCATCCCATTCCTCATCATTAGTACCCATGCTCCCCCACTGAGTTCTGATCTTTACTGTATTGATTACCATTTTTTGTCCCAGTTTCCTCATTAATTTTACTCTGTTTGTTTCTTCTAAGTTTGATTCTCATTTAACCTTTGAACGCAGATTCCATATGCAGATTTACGCATGAGTGTGGATATTTTGCTTTATCTCCCTACATTATTTCTATATGCATACACATAAAACAACGATGATGTGGGAGTACCAGGATAACTTAAAATGACTAACTGTCTCCAGGGTCCAGACTACAGGCTGTATAAGAGTGAGCCAGAGCTGACGACAGTGGCTGAAGTGGACGAGAGCAACGGAGAGGAGAAATGTGAGCAGGCTGTTGAGAAAGAGTCTTCCAGTACGAAAGGTGCACTGAAGCACCGCACCAACTTCTTTAGTGTAAAACTC
The DNA here is from genome assembly GCA_039654325.1 of Tandanus tandanus. NCBI lineage: Eukaryota > Metazoa > Chordata > Actinopteri > Siluriformes > Plotosidae > Tandanus > Tandanus tandanus. The sequence continues at coordinate 15,841,309 of JBCNYH010000021.1, forward strand.
ATTTCATCCTTTAAAATGTCTTTTTTTTCTGCAATTATCCTTCTTTTTAGTGTCCTATCCAGTGGGAGTAGTGAGCCCAAGGACTAAGACGCCTATGCAAGTGTCCTCCACTATTGCTTCTTATGTGACTCTTAGGAAGGCCAAGAAACCTGAACCAAAAACAGTAGGTCCCTTTGACTCATCTTATATCTTGCTTTGGGGTGCCTGTGTCAAACATTTAATGACCAGTTCACACATTTCTAAAGCCAAATGGATACTGTATATATTTTTTTGCCGCTTAATCCTATATTCACACTGCTTAATCCTATTAGAGTCGTAGGGAGGCTGGAGCCTATCTCAGCTCTCACTTACACCTAGGGTCAATTTGGAACAGCAAATGAGCCTAATGTGTGTGTCTTTGGACTGTGGGAGGAAACCGGAGAACCCAGTGGAAAACCACACAAGCACGGGGAGAAAATGCAGACACCACACAGAAACACCCTCGCTGAGCCCAGGACTGGAACCCAGGACTTCTTTGCTGTAACTACTAAAAACACTAAAAGCCTGGATACTGTATATAAACCAGAATTTGTTTGAACACTTAAGATTGTGAGCTATGTAACTGTGAACTCTGGATAACTGCAAGGGACAATGAATATCACCAGGAACTCTTTTAGTGTTCACTTGCATACCTCTATTCAGGACTTGGTGGAAAGCTGTTCAGAGACGACCACCACTCCCAAATTCTCATCTATATGTCATGGGTTCATAAGGAGAGGCCTTATGGGGCTCCAGCACCTCAAGGAGGAGTCCTGTGCTGGACTTTTGGTGGAGAGTGTGATGGACAAAAGTCATTTGCCCCCTGCAAGACACCACCCACCCACTGCCATTTCTTACAGCATTACTTTCGGGAGTTCTCTAGAAAATCAGATGCTGCTACAGGCTGTCTGACATTCACAGTTGATTTAGTTTCATGGCATAGCCCCTGCATGAGTTCACTGTATTACACAATGTGTGCAAGTGAGCAGGGTGGACAAGTTCCTTGTGGCCTGCTGCCTGGGGCCATGTAGAAGACAGTCATACAAATAGGGCTTCAAATTCCTCTGGACTTCAAAAGCTCCCTTTTTTCGGTCATGTTGCTAAGGGCTTGCTCCAGGGCTTTTTTGACAGCAGGCCCAAAAACTCCCCTGGCACACACACAGCAGATCTTGCATGGTTGAACTACATAGGGGTTGATCTGAACAGAAACACGGAGTGGGCCAATCATAGGGTCCAAACCAGGCAGGAGAATGGGTTTTGATTTGTTTATTTGTCAAAGGGGTCTGAAATGTTTCCAAACCCACTGTACAGAAGATATGTAATAAGTCGAGTTGCTGCGTTTTCATTTATTCAGGGAGGCTAGATCCTGGGCGAAGGCCAGGGAGAACATGCAAACTCCTCACAGGACCGCCCTCGCCTAGCCCAGGACTTGAACCAAAGTCCTTTTGTGTGTGTGTGTGTGTGTGCGTGCGTGCGTGTGTGTTTATATATGTCTTCATCAGAACCGTCCAAACAGTACAATGGAGCACATAAACAGTAGTGTAGAGGGAGGCCGTCAGCGCATGAGTGTTGAGGAGCAAATGGAGCGGATTAGGAGGCACCAGCAGGGCACACTCCGAGAGAGAAGGAGGGAAGATGGTTCTCTTTCCCGCAGTCTTTCCTTCACCAAAGACACCCCCTATTACTACACTCTGCAGGTAACATCATTCATAAACATCATGATCCATTGACTTCATCATCCATAGATACCATCATCATAATCCACAATTATCCTTATCATTATCCTCACCCATCAATCAACATCATCCATCATTCATAATCATCATCATCCATATTCATCCTCATCAATCATCCATAATCATCATCCAGCATCCATAATTATCATCCATCATCATTTATCATCCATCATCGTCCATCATCATCCATAATAATCGTCCATCATCCATCATGCATAATTATCATCATCCATCATCATCATTCCTCATCCATCATCCATATTCATCATCATCCATCATCATCATCCATCATCCATAATTATCATCCATCATCATCATTCATCATCCAGCATCCATATTTATCCTCATCCATCATCATCCATCATCCATATTCATCCTTAACCATCATCCATAATCATCATCATCCATCATGGATATTCATCCTCATTCTTCTTCCATCATCCATAATCATCATCATTCATCATCCATATTCATCATCATCCAGCATCCATAATTATCATCCATCATCAATATTCATCCTCTTCCATAATCATCATTCATCATCCATCATCCATAATCATCATCATCCATATTCATCCTCATCAACCATCCATAATCATCATCCATCATCCATAATTATCATCCATCATTATCCATCATCATCATTCATCATCCAGCATCCATATTTATCCTCATCCATCATCATCCATCATCCATATTCATCCTTAACCATCATCCATAATCATCATCATCCATCATGGATATTCATCCTCATTCTTCTTCCATCATCCATAATCATCATCATTCATCATCCATATTCATCATCATCCAGCATCCATAATTATCATCCATCATCAATATTCATCCTCTTCCATCATCCAAAATCATCATCCATATTCATCCTCATCCATAATCATCATTCATCATCCATCATCATCATATCTATAATTATCCTTATCATTTCCTCATCATTATCCATCATCATCATCAATCATCCATCATCAATCATTCTCATCATCCCTCATCAATAACCTCCATAATCATCCATCATCCATACTCATCATAATCTGTAATTATCCTTATCATTAGTCTCATCATCCATATTCATCCTCATCCATCATCCATAATCATCATCCATCATCCGAATTCATCCTCATCCACCATCTGTAATCCATAATCATTCATCATCCATAATCATCCTCATCCATCATCCATAATCATCCTCATCCATCATCCATAATCATCATCCATCATCCACAATCATCATTCATCCTCATTCATCATTATCCATCATTCAAATTCATCCTCATTCATCATTATCCATCATCCAAATTCATCCTCATCCATCATCCGAATTCGTCCTCATCCACCATCTGTAATCCATAATCATTCATCATCCATAATCATCCTAATCCATCATCCATAATCATCATTCATCATCCACAATCATCATTCATCCTCATTCATCATTATCCATCATTCAAATTCATCCTCATTCATCATTATCCATCATCCAAATTCATCCTCATCCATCATCCATAGTCATCATTCATCATCATCCATAATCCTCATCCATCATCCATATTCATCATCCATCATCCAAAGTCATCATTCATCATCCATAATCCTCATCCATCATCCATATTCATCATCCATCATCCAAAGTCATCATTCATCATCCTTAATCCTCATTCATCATCCATATTCATCCTCATCCATAATCATCATCCATCATCATTCATTCATAGTCATCCATCATCCATAGTCATCACCCATCAGCCATAGTCATCATCCATAATTATCCTTAACACCCTCATCCATAATCATCCTTTATCATCATCATCCATAATCATCTATCATCTATTGTCATGCATAGTCATCATCCTTCATCATAATCCATAATTTTCCTTATCACCTATAATCACCATAATCATCATTCACCACCATTATCATAATCCATAATCACCATTCATCACCATTATCATCCATAATCATCATTCATCACCATTATCATCCATAATCATCATAATCCATAATCATCATTCATCACCATTATC
>JBCNYH010000021.1:15868471-15879498 GCA_039654325.1 Tandanus tandanus
ATAATGATGATGATGATAATAATAATAATAATAATGATGATAATAATGATGATAATGATAATAATAATGATGATGATGATAATAATAATGATGATGATAATAATAATAATAATGATGATAATGATGATAATAATAATAATAATAATAATGATGATAATAATGATGATAATGATGATAATAATAATAATAATAATAATAATGATAATAATAATGATGATGATGATAATAATAATAATGATAATAATAATGATGATGATAATAATAATAATAATAATAATAATAATAATGATAATAATAATAATGATAATAATGATGATGATAATAATAATGATAATAATGATGATGATAATAATAATAACAATAATAATAATAATAATATGACTGTAACCAGGATCGATGCTAGTTCTGCAGTGTTGGAAAAACTCTGTTCCAGTTTGTCAGGTTCTTTTGTTTATTTGTTTATGAATCTCATATAATTACACATGCACTTCATTTTTCTTTCTTTTAAGTACATCAGATTTCATACAACTTACAGTTTATGGACAAAGGTACGTGGACCCTGACCACTGCACTCATGTGGGTGGTTTCTCCTCAAAAACAGGAAAGACACAAAGGTCCACCCTAGTGATCTGTAGCACTACAGTGCGGAACATGCACGTGCTTCTTACAGTCCAGCACCGTTCAGTGTGGAATGATCTGCACCATGAGCTTATCATCAAGTGTCCGGTCCGCCATCCGAGAGTCACACTGAAACGATCCTTCCACCAGGAAAACCCACAGAAAACACCGTGCGGGGCTAGGAATTCCTACTCCGCGACGGCCTGGTAACTCCGAGTTCCGCGAGTGACGTCATACCAACATGGCGGCTCGCAGTAAACAGCAGCGCCTCGTACCTTTAAATGAGCTCCATTACATACCCAAGGACCCTTTCTTCCAAATTACTACAGGTATTTCCGAGTAAATACCGGTATTATCTGAGAGAGTCGCCACATCCGTGTGCAGTATGGCCATGTTCTCATGTACACCGAGTCCTCAAAGTGGTTTAAACTAAGCCTGTCGGTTTGTGTATTTAATGATAATTCAGCTTAAATGATGAGTGAATGAACTGCTGACCAGGGCAGTGTACCCTGCGGGAAGCTAATAAATATCTGTACATCTTAATTTCTCGACTCGTGCCGTCGGTGTTGTTCCTATAAGCGTCGCCATGTTGGCGTGACGTCACGGAACCGCAACTCGGAACGAGGTCGCGAGCAGGAATTACGAGCTGGAGAGCCGTTGAACGTGTTGTTTCCTGTTCGGAAAACACGCCCCAGTTCCCATTCCGTCACGAACACAGGCTGCGCTACCACCACGTGGAGACACGGAGCTGACGTCACCGCCGTCGCCCCGCCCCTCTGTTGTGTGTGTGTGCTCGCGGGATTGAGCGGCCCGACGACAACCGAGCTCCTTTCTCCCGTCCGGCCTCGAAACTTTCGCCTCTGAGTTACAGCGCACACTGAAGAAGTCCGGCATGGCTTCCGCGACCCCCGACACGTCCGAGCAAGACTCCCCGAACCCCGGCGACGAGCAGCACGGCCCGGAGAGCCCCGCGGGCCTGCGCGCTCCGGACCAGGAACCGGCCGACAGCGACTGCGTGAAGATGGACGAGAATGGCGAGCTCGACGGGGACGAGCGCACGGCTCCCATCGAGTCCCAGGAGACCCCGACCGACGACGAGACACCGAGCGGGGGCGGTCCGGAGGGGAAGGGAACGGACGCGGACGCGGACGCGCTGGCGGAGAAAGGCGCCGGGGACGTGACGGGGGAGCCGAGGCGAGAACAAAGGGAGGAGGAGGAGAGCGTGTCCTCGCCGCTCCACTGCGCCGTAACGAAGGCTGCTGCCGAGGACAAAACGGGCGCCGAGATGAAGCGCAGGGCCAGCGTGGAGATCTCCTCCTCCGACGGGGAGCCGCTCAGCCGCATCGACTCCGAGGACAGGTTGGTACAGTAGCTCACACTTCTCCCTCACCTGGATCAACAATCCCTGCTCATCAGCACGGCGGGGAGAAACACCCGGAATGACCTCCAGCTGTGCGTGCACATCTGGCTGCACCTCACCGCCGGGCCTCTGCCTCTGCCATGTGACCCAATTTCTCCTGAATGGTATTCTCAGACAAAGAGCTGGGCGGCACTGTGGCTAAGGCTCGGGGTTACTGATCTGAAGGTCGGGGGTTCAAACCCCAGGACCGCCAAGCTGCCACCGTCGGGCCCTTGAGCAAGGCCCTTAACCCTCACTTGCTCGGTGGTATGAAAATGATAACCTATGGATAAGGCCGTTTGCTAAATGCCCGTAAATGTAGCGGTTAGCACGTCCAGCTCACCGCAGGAAGGTCCTGGGTTCGAGTCCTGCGCTCGGTGAGGGCGGTTCTGTGTGGAGTTCGCGTGTTCACCCCGTGCTTGCGTGGGTTTCCTCCAGGTACTCCGGTTTCCTCCCACAGTTCAAAGGCATGCACATTAGGCTAATTGGCTGTTCCAAATCGCCCCCAGGTGCGAGAGTTTGTGTTGGCCTTGCGATGCTCCGGCGAGCTGTCCGGGGTCTTCGCCCAGTGTCGGCTGAGATAGGCTCAGCCACAGCTTATGCCCCAGCAGAGTGGAGCTCATTATACGAGCAATGGGGAGCAGGATGGTCAGGAGCAATGCCGGAGGTTACTGGGCCTAACTCGAGATATTCATTTGTAGTTTAAAGAGGCGTGCGTTGTCTGCACAGGTAGATATACGATGCTCCCTCGAACGCCACTCATGCCAACGCACAGTAAACATGTCACGCCGGCAAGTGAACATTCAGCGTAGACAAGTAAGAAGTACATTTTTGTTATTTTCTGTGAAAAATCTTCCAAAAGTGATAAAGGTTTTGAAAAATCCTGACTTGGGCCACAATATTTGACCTCGATAAATTTGGAAAAGGCTTTCGTCGATAAATTACTCACATGGGCTCGATCGTCCCGACAGTAGTCAGGGGTACACAATCCTCCTCTCAGATAATATGGAACCAACCTCCCAAAAAAGGGGTTAATGTAGTCTTCTTTCAGCTGGTGTACCATACTCACATCACGCTGGCTCATTCTCTAATTCTATAATACCACTTTGCATCGTTTAGCTCCGCCTACTCGGATTCAGATCGCGCTAGCTCGCACAGTATGCAAAATCCTACTTTTGCCGATTATTCCTAGGATTTCTTTTCTGTTGTAGGGGAGAACGGGGTATTGTGAACCAGGGGGTGTAACGAACCGTTATGATTCTGGTAAGTCTGTTGGTGCTGTACATCCCATGCTCCCCTGCTTTGATCACATGGTTATTCAGCTTCCTGTTTTGGAGCCTTGCTTGAACATCCAAGAGGAATTCTATGGAAAAAAAGCGTTTTCCACAAAAATTAATCTTGTCATCGTAATGGTACGTGCTTCAAGCCTTCTTTAATCTGATTTTCCAAAAATCAAAACTTCATCAATCAGTTCAGTAGATATCGCTTCATAGATCAGACCTGTTTCAGATGGCAGGGGAAAATGGTTGTTGTATTGATGGTGTGAGACAGCGTGGGGTATTAAGAACCACTGGAACCATTGTAACAACGGATAACATGCATTACTAGAGTAAGGAATAAATATCTTTGTAGCACCAGGTTTCCTAATTGCGAATCTCTAATGTTTAAAATGCTGAAAGTAGCAAACCAGAAATGTTTTGTTCTTCAGATGTAAATCATTCAAATGTTGAACTGAAAGTGATGGAGTCGGAGATCTACGGTTCTTTTCCATGCTTTATTTTCGATGTGATCGTTACCTGATAAGAGAGATTCGCTGATAACAAGCCGTACTTTCTTTTTATAAAAATCATAAATAATCTGTCAGATCATATGACGGAAGCACCCAGAGGAACAAGGGGTTTACTGGTAAGGTGATTTTTAAAGTAGATTCAGAATGCGTAAATTAAATATCATTTTTAAGCTTAGCGTCTGACCTACTCAAAATCATAACAGTTTTTATCACGAGCCGTATCACAAGAAGCATCGCCGGCCGAGCCGAAGGGAATTGTAACGTTTTGACACCTTACAGGTAGATCTAGTAGAAAGCCAAGCTTGAAATATGTAAAAGAACACTCAGATTCATTCTCTGCTCTCTGATCGCTTCTGATGTCAACAACCGGATCTGGATATAGTGAATTTACCGCACGTACGCAGGCGAACTAATCACGGCAGGAAAGAATTTTTTTCCTTAACAATAAGATTATCACTTTTTATCCGTTCTAAGTCCATAAGTTACATGAAAACAGATAAATGAACGTATAGAAGAGTTAAGATTTACTTTGCCGTTTTGATGAAACACGTACTGGAGTTTACACTGAACAGAACTAGGCTTATGACCTCACATTGTTTTGATCGCTACAAAAGTTATGTGTAAATTTTTTTTTTCCCCTTCGGTATAAACTCTTTGATTTAATCTTATAGAAGTGACAAAAACGTGTGGATTAGCAAAGGAACTAAAGGGCGGTGGTGGCTTAGTGATTCAGGCGATGGGTTACTGATCCGATGGTCAGCGGTTCAATCCCCACTCTCACCACTGTTGGGCCCTTGAGCGAGGCCCTTAACCCTCAATTGCATAAAAATGATAATTGTAAGTCGCTCTGGATAAGAGCATCTGCCAAATGCTGTAAAAATAAAAACCAACACTCAAATCACTCTCGTTTTCATATTACCTAAATGTGAGGGTGAAAAATGCTTTTTCAGGCATCGGTGTGGTTTTCGCCTTATGTTTATTATAATAGTACAGAAATCTATGTTTTTTTATGGTCACTCATATGTCATTATACCAAAAAATAGAAATGCAAAACAAACAGAAGCAGCTTCTCACAGTAGGACTTAATCAGTGTATTAGATTCTATAAACAAGAGAATGAATGTAAGAGAGGCCCCTGCGACTGGTAAGTAAAAGATAAAGTTTGATGAATTCATAATTTCTGTCTCAGGTCCATAATGCGTCGTTGTAACGCCCCGATACGGTCCATGACGCCCCAATGTGGTTTTTAATACCTCTTAATAGGTTATAATACCCCCTTATGGTTCATAATACCCCTAAGCATGTTAGTATGTACAAGTGTAAATTTGTCCAACATCCTTTCCTTAACAATGTATTGATTTCATTGATACATTGGCTGTGAATATGTAGAGGCGGTCTATTGGTTTAAGTATGCTGTAGATCATTCACGGGAAAATGGTCCATAATACCTCATTCTCCCCTATTCTGTTGGTGTTCAAAGGCTCAGTGGCGACTGTCTCTCGGTGTTTGGAAGAAAGATGTTGAGACTGCTGAACAGTGTGTTCAGCACTTGTCAATACCGACTGTTCGGAAGTGAGATTAAGCTGAAATGCGATCTCCGGTACCTGTGCACAAAGTCATGCCTTTTCACTTCAAAACAAGAATATCTTTTGTAAAATCACGTGTTAGTTCATGATTCTAGGATCATAAGCATCACCACTACCTAAACAGCTCCGATACATCGCGGCTTGTGGGTATTTTCCAGCTGCGCACTGAAGCTGCTCTGTTCTTCTCGTGCTATAGTGTCATTGAAATGAATGAAAACAGCTTGCTCTGGTTTGTTTTCATTTCGTAGTCTCTCTTAATTCAATATTAAGAGAGAGTTTTGAGAGAGCATGATTACTATAAACTATTCAGAACACCTGAGTTAACAATGAGGGCTTTATTATGGAGTCCACTGGGAGTGGTGTTTGGCTGTCCACTGATGGATCCATCATTACATGCCTATACTTATGATCCTGGACAGCTGAAGATCGGACAAAGGTAATTCTGGTCTTTTTCCAACTATCCAATCTTTCTGTATTTTCATCTGTAAACAAATCATTCGGAGTTCCGAGTCACATAACTGCACATGTTATGTGACTTCGTTAGTAGTCACTAACGAGTTAGTAAGAGATATAATTACTCATATAATCCTCATCTAGATTATTATTATTATTTGCACTTTTCAGAAATGTCCTTAGTTATAAAATACGGATGGTAAGAGATAGGCAGCACTGTTAGTAGTGTGTGTAGAGTGTTGTAGGGTATCTGTATAAATTGGAACCTTCATATGAACCCTGTATTTTGATGTGGGTGAGGGGGATGTCCTGGAACTGTGTTTAAACGTGTGTATGAGACTGAATAAAGGTTGGACAGAGGCACAGCCTTCTCTAAAAGCCCATTCACACGGCTTGATTGTGCATTGCTTTGTTTTAGGGAGGGGCGAGAAAGCACAGTTCACCGGGGTGCTTCCTGCCCTTTTATGTGATTGCACACCCGAACATTCTTCTTTGCCAAAGCTACTAGCTCTGGGCTTTTACATTGGACAGAAATGCCATGCACTTCTACACCACCTTTTCATCCCGCTAGACCAGAGTACGCTCACACAGCCAGGCCTGAACCTCTGATCTAGAGGATGACCATCAGCTGGACTCCATATCTAGCTTTGAACCACTCAGTTAGCAGATCCATCACCCCAGTCACAAGAACTATCCATCCCATACCTCAAGTTGTCTCATTCTCATCCTCTGTTTCTGCCTGAAGTTATTGCCCAAGTTTGTGAACTGTGTCCAGCATAAGCCTCATAGTGTTATCTGAACCTCATGGCTACCCAAACCACCTCTTAGGAGGCGAGTCACTCTAGGAGATCTGGGCAACACCATGCGCTATTTCCAGGTATAGTAAGAACATCCCCCACTGACCATTCTGTGCGAGTGCAGGAATTCTTTCCAAGCAGGCGTGGGGGAATCAGGATGCATGCCGTGAAATTGACTGAGTTGAAGTGTGGTTCTATGAACCGCAGATCACCGCCTGTAGCCTGTCATTCAGAACTGCAGCAGATACTCGGCGAGTAGGTTCCAGAATCTGAAATGACTAGTGTTCTACCTCTTTATCTCCCCTTTTTTCTTGTCTGACAGTAAACAGGAAATAATTGCAGGTTCGGAACTATCAGCCCCCTAGCAGTTAAGGGTTGGTCTGAAAACCAACTGACCAGTTGGTTGGTTTTATCACTTTACTGCTTCATAAATAATTTGCATGGAATTGACTTGAGAAGGCACCTGTATCCAGATTTGCACAACTGAGCAGTTATGGGTTAAGGGCCTTGCTCAAGGGCCCTGCAGTGGCAGATTGGTGGTACTGTTTGTGCTGTGATGTCTTTTATCCCATCAGTATGGATACTACAAACCTTTCACCTACACTACACCTTTAAATCTTGTTTATGGTACTACATCTTAGAATTTACTACTTTTTTAAGGCCGTTTATAAAATGTCCCTGGTGGAAAATATGCTAGAAATGAAGTGTTAAGTGATAAACAACAATATGGTTCCGTACCTTTTTCTACAACTACAGAGGGTTGATACAGAATGGATAAATGCAAGATTAACAAAATGGCCACTTGCACATAAAAACACTTGGTGAAATTGTGCTTTGTGAATGTGCACTTCTTTATCCAATCAGCATCCAGAGCATCGCACAGTTCAGGCTTAGTCTCTTCCATTTCCACTCTAACGCTTTCTTTACTCAAAAGGAACCATAAACAATAAAGCCATGATACTGACTGTGAGGTTCGAGGGGTCAAGGATTAGGCTGAAAACCTCACTGATGGTGATCCTGAAGAACATCTTATTTCCCACAAGTACTCCAAGCACGGAGTTAGCTGTACTGATAGATCAGCTTTGGTTCGAAACTTCCTTCAGAGGGACAGAACCATCTTTCATTGGTGCTTAGAAAAAAAAAATATTTTCATGTTAGGTTCCGTTCCGCTCACGAGCTGTGTGTGTGTGTGTGTGAGAGAGAGAGAGAGAGAGAGAGAGAGAGAGAGAGAGAGTGATTAAAAGCTTCCTGTGCTGAAGTAAAGCATTGTGGGAAAGCCCAACCTTTTAATAAAGTCCTTCTATCACAATCACTTCAGTCAAATAAAATCACAGTGGATCATCTGGATTCTCCTGCACCGCCTTAACAGTTAAACAGGTTCTCCATCTGGGATTTGTACACTTTATAGAGCCTCTCTTTCCTCTGAAGGGAGAATATACAATTCAGTACTATATAATATAATATATATTACCTCTGCCAGAAGGTACAGATTTGGATGATTTTTATTTTCCCGAGTTTCAGGTGTAGTACACATAACAAACCAATAACTTTGGCAGTGATTCATGCATTGGATCATGTTTTTTTTTTTTTTTAAATCAACTACTTAAAAAAATGTGCACAATGTATGACAATGTTCATCAGATGCCCACAAGGGGCGACGTTTCATTATAATCATACAAAGTTATAAATACAAACCTGCCGTTTAATGTTGACTTTTCAGGTTAATCAGTGCATTTATCACCAGAATCCATTTCAGTTTGGGTTTGTATTTAATGTACTTTTTTCTTGCTAGATGACTCTTAGTGAGTTTAACAATGGTTCATTTCAGGGAATCTAAATTTTATATAAATTGTTTACTATTCTATCAAATATTCAGTTTCACAAAACACTGGCATATTATGTTCAGTTTTTCCTTGGATTCAGTTTCTAACTATACTTTGTTATAGAACAGATGAGATAATATTGTGATAGGACAGAGTTCCATTGTGAATGCTGTAGAGTTTTGTTCTTTTCCTAAATATGTGGTATCTTTAAAGTGAATTCTCCAAACTATTACCAGCCATATGGAAAGATCCTGAGACCAGAGACATGTTATAGATGAAAGAAAAAATAACAAATGTTAATCCAGCAACTAATATTATGTAAAATCTATAATATTCATGAACTGCAGGGAAACAACTCAGAAAAGATTGTGGTATTGATTGGCAGAAAAGTGGCCATTTTTAAAAATCGAAATCTTTGATGGCCAATGTTATTTTATGATAGAGTAGTATCATTTGAACTTCTGTACCAAATTTTATACTTTTTAACTATTTATGTAACAAGCCGCTGCACTATCATGTGCTAGTGTGAGCACACTTTCATTGGTCGCAGCTATAAAATACAATGGGAATTGTTTATATAAGGTATACTGTGCTTCTTCTAGTATCAGTAGCACTCTGATGGACATGGAGAGCACAGCATCCAGTGGACGCTCCACGCCGGCCATGATGAACGGCCACGGAGGAGCGGCTTCGGCATCTACCAAAGGTTCTTCCTCATATTCCTGCTGCTGGGATCAATGCCCTCTGCTGTTTACCAGCAGCCCGGACCTGGCCGAACACATACGCTCAGTCCACGTAGATGGTCAGCGTGGAGGGGTCAGTAACACTCTACTTTCAGCAATTAGATTTCAAAAATAATGAATAACTAACTACTAAATAAAGAGAAGTGCTACCGTGCTTGAATATTGTCTCGGATAATTGGATTTCTTTTTTCCAAAGACCTCAGTATTACTCATTATACTGTGTGTTGTAGGTGTTTGTGTGTCTGTGGAAAGGCTGTAAGGTGTACAACACGCCCTCCACTAGCCAGAGTTGGCTCCAGAGACACATGCTTTCCCACAGCGGAGATAAACCTTTTAAGGTAGGATTCAGTGGTGTCATCCACAGCACCAGTACTATACTCTGAGCTTCACACCTTTACACAAGTGCCCTCTTCAGAACTGCCATTTCATGTGGTCCTGCCATGCTGTTTCAGTGTGTAGTGGGCGGCTGCAATGCCACCTTCGCCTCTCAGGGAGGACTAGCACGCCACGTACCCACCCACTTCAGCTCCCAGAATTCCTCCAAGCTGTCCAGCCAGGCCAAGCTTAAAGAAGAGTCCCCTTCCAAAGCAGGCATCAGCAAGCGCAGGAAGCTCAAGAACAAATGCAGGAGGTCGTTGCGTAAGTATCTGTGTCCCGGTGACATTTTTTGAAAGTGTACCTCTTTTCTAACCAATACGGCCTGTTACAGCTCGACCACATGACTTCTTTGATGCACAAACGATGGATGCCATCCGCCACCGTGCCATCTGTCTCAACCTGGCAACCCACATTGAGAGCCAGGGCAAAGGCCACAGTTTGGTGTTTCACAGCACGGTGAGTATTCAGTACATGAGTACCTGTACCACTCAACAGAACGCTGACCCTGTCCATTCATCCCTGAAGAGATGCTCTTCTGCTCTATACAAAAATTCCTGTGTGTATCATTGAACAGGTCATTGCAAGGAGGAAGGAGGATTCAGGGAAGGTGAAGGTGCTACTCCACTGGACTCCGGAAGACATGTGAGTACCAGTCACCAAACCACACCCCTGTCAGCTTATGATTCCATCATTCTATCATTCTGTCAGTCCATCAATTCATCGTTCCGTCAGCACATCATTCTGCCATTTCATCATTCCATGATTTCATCATTTCATTAGTCAAGATTGATAATATTCTTGTCTGTTCTTTATTTGATCTGATGAAGTTCTATTTTAAGTAGGACTGAAATATAAAGAGGTAGGTTACGACTAACTAGTACCTACATAACCCTGACAGAGCATGAAGTCCCCTACATTAACGATCTGACAACCAATATTCAAGCAGCCACAAAAAAAGGGGGATAAAACCACTTAATCCTTTTAACCCTGGGAACATGATGCCTGTGACTGTTTTATGATGGAACATGGATCTGTCGCCTTATTTAGTAGCTAATGTCGCCGCATTAGCATTATCACTGCCACCCCGTTCCACCTTTCCACCCATGTTAGTGAATGATAACTAATTTATCTTCCATTTGATCACCTTTCTCACACAAGTGTGCCTGATTAAGTCCACTATTTCATATATAACTTATGGGTTTAATTTTTTGATTTCACCCTCGAGAATCCACTACATCCCTTTTAGGGGTTGTTGTACACTACGACACTGTTGCACTACAACAATCCACATTGCTAGTTCCTGTTTCATAAGCGGTGAGATTGCAAGAAAATCACTCTGCTTGTCTTTCTGTCTATCTCTGGTTTTCTGTCTGTCTGTCTGTCTATCTGTCTATCTATCTATCTATCTATCTATCTATCTATCTATCTATCTATCTATCTAT
>JBCNYH010000021.1:15942699-15965998 GCA_039654325.1 Tandanus tandanus
CCCCCCCCCCCCCCCTCACCACCTATGACTGTTTACCCTCCTGTTGGCGAGGTGGAGAGGGACTGCAGTGGCCATAGGGTTCTTTGAGGAAGAAATAAAATGGAATCGGTCACAATGTCTTTCTGAAACCATATGCTTACTTCTGTACATGAATCTCAATGACCTGTGCAATGGGCACCATAATATTAATCATATCCCTTCTTCTGTTTCTTAACACTTGATCTCAGACTTTTCCACTTTCTATGAATCAGTGTTGTGCTGCCAAGTTATCACACATGCACAAGGTCACCCCGTCTTGTTATTGTTATTGTAAACAGACACAGAACCAAAACAAGATGTAGAATAGGTATAGTACAGGGCAGCCGTGGCCTAACGGTTAGAGAAGCGGTTCGAGAAGAAGACTGCTCCGAGTGTGTGTGTGTATGTGTGTGTGTGTGTGTGTGTGTGTGTGTGTATCTGTGCTCACTGTGGATGGGTTAAATGCAGAAGTCAAAATGTTCCTTGCGGAATTAATACAGTATAAAAACAAACAAACAAACAAATAAATAAATAAGAGATGCCCTGCGATGGCCTGCGCGCCCCTAATAAGGATTAAGCGGTTCAGAAAATGAAAGATGATGATAAGAGATACTAAGCCTGGGAGCTGGGGAAACCTTTGTATTTAGCCGAAATGAACTCATAATGGAAGATAAAACATGCAGAACTTTTGATACTGAATGGGCCCCTTTACGGTTCCTGTGAATTCACAAATAAATCTTTTTTTTTTCTTATTTTATATTTGTGGTCATTTTCACCAGTTTACATTTCAAGAAAATGAAGCGAAAACCTTGTGTCTGATAGTAGATTTGTGTAGATCAGAAAGTCTTTTGGCAGCGGCCTGGTTTATGGTGCCGTACAGAAAGACTAATGTACTTGTGTGTACACAGGCCGAGCTCATGGCATCGACAGAAAAAGGCTACTCAATACGGCACAAACACAAAGGTAAGGATGATTTACCGGATCAGCTTTGTTTACTCCAGTGCTAGTTTTTTAGGCCTACAACTAGTAATACCACATTTCTTAGTGTTGTTCCTTGCAGAGCAGCAGTATTCTACAGCCAGTCCTATCTGATGAGAGAATGAGTGACTCGCAGACTTTTCTTTGTGAATATAGTCCTTCAGAGTGCTGCAAATGCTTTAGTTTAAAAGTTTCACAAGGATCCAAGTTCTGAACCAGATGGATGCGTAACAGGATTTTATATAGCTATTTATATTTATATATATATTTATGAAGTGCGGCATTGTTATGCGTTTCCAGCAGACTCGAGTTCGTCACTGCGCGTGCATTACGGACCGCCTCGTGAGGACCGGAGCAGGGGCCTGGATCAGAGCGCGCGAGCGGAATCGGAACCCGGGAGCGATGGTTGTTTTTCTAAGCAGCGGATGAGGCTCTGCAGCCTGTGTGAGGGCTCGTGCACGCAAAGAAAGTGTAAATGCTAGAAAATACTAACTCGGTTGTAAACAAAATAGCAGGAATAAGCCGGGAAGGGGGGGGGGGGGGCATGGCCTCGTGAAGAACGTCAGGAGCCTTTCCTTCTGCCTCAGTGCGCGTGAGCCTGCCTCCACACACACACACACACACACACACACACACACGGGATGGCGGGCGAGAGGAATGGAAGTGAGTGAGGGTTTCTGCGGCTCTTTCCTCGGCTCTATTTCAACAGTCCTGCGGTCCTTTCTGTTCGCTCAAGCACGTGATTTCTCGTGCAATAAATCACGCACCGCGTTCCACGAACAGCCGTCACATCAATGCATAATCTAAGCAACTTGTATCCCCCCCCCTCCACTGCACCTCCTTCCTCGACTGATGGCAGCGGGAGCCGAGTCGGACATCTGTAGAGGAGCCCCGCGAGCTGCGCACGAGAGGAACCCGCGCGCCGGCGAGCGCAGCGCGTATGTGAGCGCGTGCGTGTCGCCTCTGTACCAGGACAGCGGTTGCCAGTGGTTTTGCCCGAGCGCTGGCTGGAGGTGTGGTAAGCTGTCGTCGGCGGCGTGCCTCGGCTCTGTGTCGTTCTGTCTTGCCCTGCTGCTGAGATCCTTCGCCTGGGATGTGGAGCCCGGCTCGAGCTGCGACGGTACCAGCGCTCTCCTCCAGCCGGACTCGGGCGCTTTCCTCTTCGTCAGCACCAGCGTGGCGGAGTTCTCCTTCGCCTTGTGGCATCTGATCGCACCTATCTTCACGCTGGTGAGTGCCTTCTTCTGGGCCGGCCTGTACTTGATCCGCTGCGGAGTGCTGGACCGAACCATCGTCCTCCTGCTCACCGTGTGCCACCTGGGAGAAGCCGCGGTGCAGGCGTTCTTGCATGGCTCGGACGAGCAGCTGCAGTCTCTGACGGCCAGCTTGGTGGTGCTCGGCTGCTTGGCAAGCGGGGCACTCGTGGTGATGCGACTGGGCCGGGGCATCTCCGTCATCGTTTTCATCAGCATCATCAGAGCCGCCTCGCTTATTTCCCTGCACAGGGTGCGCGCGAGCTGGAGACCGTACTTGGCGTACCTGGTGGGTGTTCTGGGCGTCCTGCTGGCGAGGTATGCGGACAGGCTCCTTCCGAATCAGGCAAGACAACTGGAGGGTTGCACCTCGGTGACAGGGTCTAGAGAGGACATCGTGGTGTTTAAAAGGCGCAGAAGATCCAGCTCGGTCGTATCGTCAGATATGGCACAGCACAGCTTCGAGGCCGGCAACAAATCGCACAGGAGGAGAACCTCCCTGCCCTGCATTCGGAAAGACCAGGTACAACTTGTCCTTAACACTCACACCAGCACAAGAGTGGCAGATTTCATAGGTTCATCGGTGTCAGGAAAATAACCCATAGAATTCATAAGAAGAAGAATAATAAGAAGAGGAAGAATCTGTCCCCTAGCTCTTAATGTTGTAATAATAATATTTTAATGGCCTGGAAAATACACTCACATCACTACAAAGCATCGTGTCTCTCACTCAAAATGTGTGTTTATCTGCAGAGTGGTTAGAAATGTTTTAGTCCAAGTCCCAGGCTTTCTTTCTTTCCGTGTGTGTGTGTGTGTGTGTGTGTGTGTGTGTGTGTGTTTTCAGACTGGTTAGGAAATTGTTCCAGTGTGTTCCACCGTTTCCTTATTGCCTTCTGGCACTTATTCATTGAATAATGTTTCTGAAATGTTCACCTTGCCTGCATACTCAGATGTCTTTCATTTTTCATTTTGGAAAAAACCCACCCCACCAAAAAAAAAACACACACACAAAAAAACCAAAACAGCCTGAGCATATAAAGTAAGTATCATATTTGTAAAAATCATTTGGATCATGAAATCGGGAATTATAAACCAAACAGGATTTTTTTAAACTTTAGTATTAAAATAGAATTTTAACCTTTACTCAATTAGGTTCTCAAAAAGGGTCTTCCCAATATATTTCCCTCATGATCCACATTGCAGTGCACATGAAAGTAATTTTAAGAAAGTTGAAATATGTTTTTTGGTGTGTTTTCTTTTGTGTGTGTGTGTGTGTGTGTGTGTGTGTGTGTGTGTGTGTGTTTTAAACTCTAGTCCAATTTATGGTATTAGAGTTTTGATTACTTTTCCAGATATTGTAGAAATCAGGCCAAGTTTATCTTTTTATTTTTTTATTTTTACACCGTGATATGAATGATGAAAACTTGTGCTAAAACATTCTGAAGCATATGATTCAAGGTTTACTTGTTTATAGGATTTTGTGTGTAAGTGATGAATGATGTGCAGTTTCTTTTTCACTATTTTTGACCCCTTGTATAAGTTGCGCCCTCTAGTGACGGAACCTTTTTTTTTATTTATTTTTTTATCAATAATATCATTAAATACGTTCTGTATATACACAGCATGATACGCTTATGTAATGTGTGCATGTTTAGTTGGTCTCATCTGTGAAGTCATCAGGTTAAATACCTCAAAGTATGATGTATGAGTTATTCTTGTCTGGTTCTGAGCGTTTCCAGTAACCTGTGCTACTCAGTAGTCCAGATAATCGCCTGTGGTTAATACAGATGTTGGTGGTGAAGCTGTGTGTGAGGAGTAGTGTGCATGAGTGACCAGTTCGTTTGGAGCTGCTCGGTTCTTCTTTAAGCTTGTGCTCAGGAGATGAGGAAATTAATTTAGGAATATAGCTGCACCACCAGGACATTATCTGTCACCCATTCTGCAGAACACATGCCTCTGTCAATGACAGAGATAAAAGTTGTCTGTTATGAACATTGCAGCCACGTGATGTGCATTACATAAGCCTCTCTGAATGAATATTGTGCCAAAAAAAAGCAGAGCTGAAAAAAGTCTTTCTTTCTTTTTTTCTTTCTTTCTTTCTTTCTTTCTTTCTTTCTTTCTTTCTTTCTTTCTTTCTTTCTTTCTTTCTTTCTTTAAGGTATCAGTGTATTTATCAGTAGTTGTTGTTGACTTTAGTTCATGGTTTAATAAGAGCTGATTTTATATATTTATTTTTAAAAAAGAACCTTTATTGTCATGACCAAAAGCTTCATTTTCAATCCGAATTCTTCTCTTTGCACCAGGACCTTCTATCTCAGACTGCTTTTAAAGCATTTACTCTATCACCGATCTTACATTCAATACCTAGTTTACTTAAGTGTGTGCCTGAAATTGTTGTCCTAGCCCAGAAACGGACTGTGGGCTTGGCAGTACGTTCAGGTTCTCTTAGACTGTGCTTTGGAAAAGATAATGGATTATGGTTTGAAGGAGACAGGAGGGTGTGCCTGGGTCTATTTGAGGAAAAATGAGGAAGAACAATATTCTCTCATTGACGCAAGCGGAGATCCATGGAGACCGGGTATATTTCAGTGTCATGTTTTATAAGGTCTCCTTATAAATATTTTAAAAAGAGATGCAGGAAAACGTTTTTTTAACCCCCTCCTCTCTCTTTCATCTCTCTATCTCTCTATCTTTCACCTCGTTGTTTGCACTTTCTCTGTTTCTCACCCCTACTCTTTAATTGGCCTCAGGCCTTTACTTTGTTGCCTCAGGCCGAGACTCCAACAAAGAGCCAACATTCTGTTTTTTACTCCCTGTGTTTTGTAAGGGGTCTTCGTCTAGCCAGTCTGCGCCTAGTTTGGAATTTGTAGCTTCAGCTGTATTGCGTGCACGACCAGTTGCCTGCCAAAAACCTCATTGAGCCAGAACCTCTGTAAACTTGTAATTTCACAGGTACGCCTGGTCCAAGAAAGCCAAAAACCAGCAGTACAGCTGATTCAGAGATGTTAAATCAATCAAGAAAAAAAATCAGATGTGCTGGACTGTCCAAAGGAAAGATACAGATTAGAGCCACTGCCCTAATAATCCATTTGAGGCTATTCAGGTTCTTCAAGAAATAGGCAAGATGCACAGTTTTTCCACTATGCTGAGCAGAAATAAATCATTAACCTACCTTAACTGTGTTTCGATTCATGTTTGCATGTGTATATTGCATACTCAGCTGGAACATGTGTGTGTGTGTGTGTGTGTGTCTGGGAGTGTGCCACATGTAAGCTCAATGGCTCATGGCTGCTAAGAGGGAGCTTGTTGTTTTAACCTGGGCTGGCTTTGGCCCAGCACGCTTTTCTCTCATAGGTCCCCTGCTAGCTGTCCATATGAGCTCCATTCCATAGACAAGGCCTGTGTTGTTACGCCACTCAATGGTGTGTTTTACTTTCAAGAATATATCAGGCATATGAAGAGGGGGCCAGAGAGAGGGTTCGAGGTCTGCGCTAGCCAAAAGCAAAAAAGTATGTCTGTAAATTAGTCTAAGTGGCTCTGCTTTGCTTTTTAAATAAGTTTTAACTGGTTGATGGATGGTTTATTTTCTTTCTCTAAATTCACAGAATTTTTTAAACTGTAGAGTCTCCACTACTGCGCTCAAAGATGTGCAAACATATTGTGTAAGATTCACGTAGTTCGGTATGCAAGGATGAAAAGATTCAAGCACATGAAAATATAAAGTCCAAACGTTAAAGAGAAAATGTGGTTCCTGGACCCACCCGATTTTGGAACATAGAAGCAAGTGGTGAATTCCATCTGCGTGTTTAAAGGCTTAGACTTGGCTGACACTGTTCTGTATGTCAGTAGAACAAGCTGCAAAGAAGGTTTAGTCTCCAGTTTTGAACAGAAGGTCATGTGATGATCCTGTTTTTAATCTTCACTGAATTATAATTGTGTCTATAAAATGCAGAATAAGAAGAGTGCAAACTGTTATGATAATGCTGTGTTCAGGTATTGTATATATTTTATAAAGGCACATAAATGGATGTGAAATTGGATTATGAAGTCATATTAAATCATTATACTCTGAGCAGTACTTGTGAATGTATTGTGCATACCTTTCTCATGTATGAATAATGGTGGTGTGGTGAAGGTTCTGACAGGCATGTAGTATTAACAGTAAGTAGGTCATAGTCCTATCAACAGTATCCCTTTCGTACGGTGCACTGAAAAAAGGAATATTGGGTATATTTACACGGCAGCATGGTGGCGTAGTGGTTTTCGCATCTGTCTTACAGCAAGGAGGTCCTGGGTTCGAGAGGGTGCTTCTGTGTAGAGTTTGCATCTTCTCCCCTGTTGCTTGCGTGGGTTTCCTTCAATCAAAAGACATGTACATTAGGCTAATTGGCAGCCCTAAATTGTCTCTAGGTGGGAGTGTGAATGGTAGTATGTGTCGGCCCTGCCATGGTCTAGTGAGCTGTTCAGGATGTACCCCGCCTCCACCAAATCTCAGCTGAGACAGGCCCTGGTCTCCCCGCAATCCTAATAGGATTAAGGAGGTTGGCAAATGAGTGAGTGAGTGAGTGAGTAAATGAGTGAGGGTATATATTCAGACACTTCCCAGCACAGCAGATTTTATAGGTACTGTGATATAGTGTCCAATGTATTATAATTAGAAATAGACTGCTGAGGGAGAAACGTCACTCTGACATCAGCCGTACCTCCTGGCTGCAAAAAAACATACAGGAGTCTACAGTGATGTTAAAGCTGGAATTAATTTTAAATATAATCAATTTTATCTGTCTGTATTTGCAGTGATCTCAGTTATGCGGTTCACTATCATATCAGTAAAAGTTGCTGTTCTAACTATACTGTCTGGCCTAAAAAAGTCCCGCACTCTAATAGTTACTTGTTCTGCTTTTCGCCTTTATTGCTATGTGCAATCATCATGGCATTGTTTCAACAAACTTAAGCAACATTACATTTATTTCCATCCAGTGTCGGGTTCATTTCTCACCGACGTTTTGAACTGATGAGGGAAAAACTGAACCACTCCATAAAGTCTTCTCCAGCACATCCCGAAAACTTTCAGTAGGGGTAAGGTCTGGACTCAGATACATATGTGAAAATGATTCCTCGTGCTCCCTGAACCACTCTTTCATTATTTGAGTCCCCCTTTTATATCCGTGCCATCAGGGAAGAAAAAGTGCATTGATGTGATAACCTGCTCATTCACTACATTCAGATCATCAGCCGACTTCATTTTATTGCCTCATTAATGTTGCTGAGGTACGGTGGCTAGCACGTTCGCCTCACAGCAAGAAGGTCCTGGGTTTGATTTCCGGGCTTGAGGCGTTTCTGTGTGGAGTTTGCATGTTCTCCCCGTGCTTGTGTGGGTTTCCTGTAGGTACCCCTGGTTTCCTCCCACAGTCCAAAAACATGCGCAGTAGGGTAATTGGCTGTTTCAAATCACCCCAGGTGTGAGTTTGAATAGTTGTGTGTGTTGTACCCTGCCCTCGCCCAGAGTTGGCTTAGAGGGGCGCCAGCTTCCCCGGGACCCTTACTAGGATTAAGTGGCTTAGAAAATGAATAAATGAATAATGTTGCTGAGCCTCGACCTGACCAACTGGAGCAAAAATTCCATGGTGATTATAATAATAAAGTGAGTGACTTTTTTTTTTTATATATATAAAAATTTTAACAGGCTTAGCTTGCTAGATTGTACCTAATTGTACCTGGATTGCACACAGTAGGTTAGTAGGTTAACTTCTATAAAGGTTTATAGAGCAGCCGTCTCTATCTAACCGACCAAATAAACTCCTACTGGATGGGACCCATTGCAGGTCATCTTTTTTACTGCAACTTTCTTTTTAAAATTATATTGCTGGGTGGACAGATGCACACTTATGGTTAAGACTTTGCCCAGGGGTCTTAGCATGGTGGGGATTTAACAGGGATTCCAACCCACAACCTCTAAATCATGAGCCTAGCACCCTAACCACTACGCTGCCGGCTCCACTAACTAACTTTAGTCAAAAATTAATTTTTTTTTTTTTATATACTGTATTAATCCCGCAAGGGAAATTTAGCTTCTGCATTTAACCCATCCAAAGTGAACATGTGTTTCTTGAAACGCTTTGGCAATACTGTACATGTATACGGTCATGCTAATAAAGCTTATTAAACTGAAACTGAACACGCGCACGCACACACTCGGAGCAGTGGGCTGCCACACATTGGGGCACCTGGAGAGCAGTTGGGGGTTCGGTGCCTTGCTCAAGGGCACTTCAGCCATGAAGGTGGAGGAAGGGAAGGTGCAGCTAACCCCCCACCACCACACATTTTTCCTGCTGGTTCAGGAATTGAACCAGAGACCTTTAGGTCCCAAACCCGCTTCTCTAACCATTAGGCCACGGCCATGTATTCATTTCTTATCTGCTTTGCTAGTACATGTGGTTGGGGTTTCTTGTGTTTGTTCATGCTGGGAAATGGAGCGTCTCCAGAAAATCAGCATCTTGTTCTTGTGTTGGATCAAAACTCCCAAGCTCAAATGAGCACTACATAGCACAACACAGATGTACATGAGGGTGACCAGTTGTCTTGAGTTCTTATCACTTGTTTAGTTCATTTATCACGCAGAGGAGGATCCTTAAGGATAGCCAAAAAGCTAACACTGTCCTTTTGAGGACATTTGAGCAGAAACCAGCAACACAATGAGGAGGCATTCTTATAAAATTCTGATTGGCAATTATTGGCACAAAAACACCACAAGTCTTTATGGCGCTTCTTGGAAGATGTTCTTGTGCCTACATCCCTTCCAGTTCTTGCTCAAAAAAGAAAGTGCACGAAAATGCATGTGTCACATTGTTTTTTTATATAGACATATTACTATATCATTTTATTCATTTAAATCAGATGATTTAAAGTGTTGTTTGGGTGATAGCTGCCCTTTAAAGCATTTGATTAGGAAGCATGTCAATGCTATTTTTTTTCTATGTTGTCATTTTACATTTTCACAAACAAGGGATTTCTACCAATGTCTTCAAATCCTCTCTTATATAAAGTCTCAGAGTATCTTTGAGATCACATGGATAGATACCATAGATAGAGGAAGACAATGAAGAGAAAAAAGGTGGTGCCCAAAAAGAAGGCAAAACTAGAGGGGCAGACAAATTTGAGCCGCTCTAGCATAATACGGATTAGGTGACAAGGTAGTGTTTTAAGTCTTTAAGTAAGTTGAAAGTGGCGTACCTGGATGAAAATGCGATATCAAATACATTCTTCAAAGCATAATCTTTCACATGACCAAGTTTAAATATCCATAAACAAAATCTCTCCATGCTAAAATACTTGTGCAAGAAAGGGTTCCATGTCCCCGTTGTTGTAAAACAATAGAAATCTCCACTTATTTTACTGATTTTCAAACGGCTTTTGTGGTTGCTCAGGGTATTTCCTTATTATCCAAATTCACTACCAGAATCCTCTCCCTACTTACAGAATCCCAGAAAGATTCCCCCGATCACATAACGCTAAACCAATGAGAAGAATCAAAACACACATGACTCGGTGTAAATACAACTCATCTGCTGCTAGGAAGATGCTAGTACGATGGTGCTGATTGGTGGAGAGCCGGATTCATTTAGTGTTTGGATGTTGGGGAGTTTTAGATGCGAACGTTCAGAAACTGGTTCTGTAACTAATTACTATTTTCTCGAAAGTAGCATTTCCTGATTAGCCACAAACAAAGTGATGTAACTCAGTCCATTTTCATGCTATAATCATGTTTTATACCTCATTCTGAAGCAGATTACATTCTCTTTCCAAATATATCAATATCTCAGTATCTCACATTTCACACTTAATCCCTATTATGCTGGATTGGGTCACATAGGGTGTAAGGGTACTTCTGCCAGACACAAATGGATTATTGTAACTTGGCATAAAGAAATGAATACCCCTAGTGGGTGTCAAATGAACATTTGCCCCATGAGAGAGATAGGGATTTTTCGGGATTTCGGGATTTTATATCAACATGATCCCATGCACAGATCACCTCCAAAATGTAATGGGTTCTTTCCAGACTCAGGCCTCACACCTCCATCGAATTTGACTGAAAATCAGATCAGTAGCTTTTGCGTAATCCTGCTATAAAAATGCTTGCTTGACAGCCTTTAATACATTTCTAGATTTGGATTGTGATTTCGATCTGCTTCAAAATATTACAGCTTTTTGCCAGGTCCATGCCCCATCCCTCAACTAAGTGTAGTGAAAATTGGTTCAGTAGTTTTTGTGTAATCCTGCTTAAGACAAACAACTTAGTAATGTACTCATAGAGTGCAGTCCTCCACCAAGGTAGTGCAATCTCTAAACTTTTAAAATCCGGGCTTTATTTTCCTATCTCACAATGTTAAACAATCCTTCGAAACCCTCCTGGATCCAGATCCGCACATCTAACATGTAATCCCTTCTTTGTTGGCTCAGGACCAACATTTACTTAAAATTTCTTGGAAATCCTTCCATTAGTTTTCAAGTTATCGTGCAAATAGAAACAGACTCTCTCTCTCTCTCTCTCTCTCTCTCTCTCTCTCACACACACACACACACACACACACACACACACACACACACACACTCAATCTCATAACCTCCTCCCTTGGTGTAGGTAAGAAACAGAAAGAATTAAGGAAGACTTTTGTTTTTTTGCCGAAAACCCTGCAGTGATGATGCTAACACACTCCAACCTCACCAGCCACCCCAACCCTGACTGACTACTGCCTAAGAGAGATGTGTTTATTATTATTATTATTGTTGTGGAAACATGTAAATGTGCCTGCTGGTTCTGGGAAGTCTTCAGTATTGCAAGAAAGAATGAATTTCAGGGCTGGATGAAGAAATATTCTTAAATGAAGACATCACGTGATCTGTTCTATTATATGGACACGTATGATGGGCTCATGAGTTTTGGGTGTTTCTCATACAGTACTACCAGGAGCACAAATTTGTTGTTAATAATCATTTAAGACTCAGTCTAATATCAACAGTTACTGATGTATGAATAATAATATAGCCATAAAATAGGACATTTTCACTGAAAATGAATAACAGAGGTTATTAGTAATGAAGAGGAATGGCATTTTAATCTCATAATCGCAGATTAATAATGTAAATTAATTTTCATTTATTATGATATAAATATCAGTCACATTAAAATTCCTGTAGAAATAATAATAAAAATAATAATAATAATAATAATAATAATATAATAATAATCTGTAATAAATAATAAGTCTCGGCAACGTCGCCGGGGGCCGTACCTCTGGATTGGCAAACCAGGGTGGTAGTTCCCCTTTTTAAAAAGAAGGACCGGAGGGTGTGTTCCAACTATCGTGGAATCACACTACTCAGAGAGAGGTTCTGGTTGAGGGGTTTAGGTTTTGTAGCCATAGGATCTCGTCTCTGCTTTTTGCAGATGACATTGTCCTTTTGGCTTCATCCAGCTTTCGCTGGAGCGAATCACAGCTGAGTGTGAAGTGACCGGGATGAGAATCAGCACCTCCAAGTCCGAGGCCATGTTTCTCAGCCGGAAAAGGGTGGATATTCACCCTCTGGGTCTGGAATGAGGTCCTGCCCCAAGTGGAGGAGTTCAAGTATCTTGGGGTCTTGTTTACGAGTGAGGGAAGGATGGAACCGGAGATCGACAGGCGGATCGGTGCAGCCTCTGCTGTAAAGCGGAGCTTGTACCGGTCCGTCGTGGTGAAGAGAGAGCTGATCCAAAATGCAAAGCTCTCAATTTACCAGTCGATCTACATTCCTACCCTCACCTATGGTCATGAGCTTTGAGTATTGACCGAAAGAACAAGATCGTGGATACAGGCCTTGAGGTCCCCCAGAAAAGCTGGAGGAAGTGGCTGGAGAGAGCAACCTCTGGACCTCACTGCTTAGGCTGCTGCTCCCACGACCCGACCCCGGATCAAGTGGAAGATGATGATGATGATGATGATGATGAATGATTCTGTTAAGAATCAGCACTTTGACTCCAGGTGTTAATTATACTTGGGGGGTTTGGCTCTGATTGTGATACTGCAAGTTCAAGCAGTATTAAATACTTTGGGGAAATAAAGGAAAGATTGTTGATTCAACCCCAATGATACCAACGGAAAAAAAAAAACCCACCCACAACCAGTAAATGAGGCTATTTCTATTAGTATAATCAGAATAGCAAACTGCCCTACCAAAGCCATTTCACTGTTTCCAGAGTACAGATCTGAATGTAGATAGCTGTGTCATTGTGTGTATAATGGTTTGTGCAGTCATTAGGCTGGTAATATTTTCAGCTTCATGCTAACTTGGGAATGGGAGTGAAAATGGAAAATCAGTAAAGTATATAACACAGCTATTTCTAAGAGCAGATCCTGGTGTCAGCTTTGTGTTATGCATAGGAACGTACTGGGATGAATAATATGGACTTTGTCTTAGAGAGTGGTCGCTTTCAAACCAGCGCCTGCGATGACTGATGTAGCAGTGCTGTCGACCGTGAGATGCAAACAAGTCTACTCTCTCTCGACTTTTCCCCACTCCATGTAGTCCATGTGTTTTTTTCTTTGTGACATAATTTGAATGCCTTCACATACATGCAGAAAGAAAAAAAATGTGATGAGGCTTGCTCCAGTCTAATCTTTGAATAAGAAGGAATATCACAGTGGTTTGAATTGTTACCAGTCCAGTGCTACACTTAACCTCCACTTTGGAAATATGCTTTATACACCCATTATGTGTTAAATGCCTAATAAAAATATCATCATCATCATCATCTTCCGCTTGATCCGGGTCGAGTCACGGGGCAGCAGCCTAAGCAGTGAGGTCCAGACGTCCCTCTCCCCAGCCACTTCCTCCAGCTCTTTCAGGGGGGACACCGAGGCGTTCCCAGACCAGCCGAGAGACGTAGTCCCTCCAGCGTGTTCTGGGACGACCCCGGGGTCTCTTCCCGGTCGGACATGCCCGAAACACCACACCAGGGAGGCGTTCGGGAGGCATTCTAATCAGATGCCCGAGCCACCTCAACTTGCTCCTCTCAACGCAGAGGAACAGCGGTTCTACTCCGAGCTCCGCACGGGTGGCTGAGATTCTCACCCTATCTCTGAGGGAGAGCCCCGCCACCCTGCAAAGGAAGCTCATTTCAGCCGCCTGTATCCACGATCTTGTTCTTTTCGTCCCTACCCAAAGCTCGTGACCATAGGTGATGGTAGGAACGTAGATCAACTTTTAAATTGAGAGCTTTGCCTTTCGGCTCAGTTCCCCCTTCACCATGACTGACCGGTACAAGCTCCGCTTTACAGCAGTAACACATTTTACAGCATCGAGCGATCGATTTGCTAGTGATACCATCACAAAAAATTTATGTATTTGAAACTGAGTTTTTTGTTGTTGTTTGTTTGTCTTTACTATATATAACACAGTCATTAGTCATGATCTGTTTAAATGGTTTATGAACATAAGCTGAGCTCTCAAATGTTGGATGTCCTTTTTTCACAGACATATCCATTAATCTGAGTTTGTTGTTATTAGGAGAGCAAAAAAATGTAGGAAACAAAAAAGTGCTGTAGACACTGGCAAAGAGAGACAGCTGTTTTCCAAGCCAGAAAGAGACCAGATGTGTCCTTTCCACTGAACCTACACGGAACCACTGTCACACATTTACCTAACATTATATGGAAATCTGCTGCTCTGTATGCAACACAGTTCACATATCCAATTTTTCATTCATATGTGTTGTAATCATGAGTGCAGTAAGATGAATGCACTCATAAATGGAAGTTGTCTGATCAGACAGAGATGAAAGGCAGCCCATAATAAACCAGATCCAGTGCCAAAATTCTATAGCAATCTTTAAATAAAGCCTGGTTTCCTATGGGCTGTGGGAAGTAATGTGAGCATGCATGAAAGATGAGATTTCTAAAATATGCTTGCATATGAGACATAGAGCATGCCAAAGTTCTGGCATGTTTTGTGCAAGGGGAAGTGTAAAAATGTAAGGGAAGCTACTAACAGCTAGTAGGTCTAGTAGTCTAGTAGTAGCTAGTAGTAGCAGTCTAGTAGTAGCTGTCTAGTAGGAATTAATGATGATTATATCTGCACCCATTTTTTTATTCAGCATACAGCCGACTGACAGAGAATGGTATAGAGACTATTCATGTGGTTTCTGAAGTCTCCGATAGGCCTGGTATTACCAGAGGTAGAGTCATGTCATGTAGACTGTATATTACAACCAATCCCACCACCCTTTTAAAATCTGTACCGTAATATCCCTGATATTGCATATAAATATACTGTACAGTGGCCCATCCCAGTATTTTAAGCAGTTTTATCAAAACTGTCTTATGTTTATGAGGAAAAACTATTTTTAAGTAGCTTTACAAAAAAAAAACCCTTTTCCAGTAGCTTTCAAAAACTTTTTTCATTCATTTTCTGAAGCGCTTAATCCTAATTAGGAGGCTGGCACCCATCTCAGCCGACTCTGGGCGAGGGCGGGGTACACCCTGGACAGCTCCCCAGGCCATCGCAGGGCAGAAACACGCTGACGGCTCTGCAGCCTTCTCTTTACGAAAATCAGCAATGGTTCTTTTACCTTCCTCTCACCACAGACAGGGAGAGACATGGCTGGCCTTTGATAACCCAGTTAGCTGCACTGGGGGGACAGCAGTGACAACCCGGTGATAGTGGGGCTTGAACCCCCGAACTTGGGATCAGTAATCCAGCACCCTACCACCGGGCCACCACTGCCTTCTATATATTTATATTATGTTATATTTATATACTACACTATATATATATATATAATATAATATAATATAATATATATATAATAATGTGACAGATAAGCAGTATAGAGAATGGATGGATGGCTGCATGAATGGACTCAAGAGTGGAGCGTGATGTTCAGCAAGCAAATGTATGCTCAGTGTAATTGTCAGTTGTCTACATATTTTTGGCCTGTGTTTTATTATATATTTTTAACTAAAGCAGAACATAATTTTCTTAATTTTTCCCTCTGCTTTATTTGTCCCATTGTTTTGTTTCTCATCTGTGTTAAAATGAGTTGAAATGAACAGTGATCAGTTACGTTGATGACGTCGTATTTGTGAGTAATAGAGGAGCTGCAACCTCTCAGTAAAATTCATGAGAACTCCAGCAGAAGTATGCAGTCTTTCCAGCTGTGGGCTTTGTGTTCCATTTCAAAATATGCTGGGGGCTGACCCCATCCCCCACTGTTTGCCCCACCTCCATTTCCCTAGTTCATGTTTCTTTGGTAACAGAACAGCTGACATTTCATGCAAACATGGGAGTTTGCGCAGCACATGATCTTCTCATATAAACACAATGATTAATTGGTTTTGAATTGATTGACACATTTATTCATCATATATCCATAATCCTAGCAAAAATGCATAAACTAAGTTTGTCCTGGGTTCCTTCCTTGTTGTTTATCTACAATATGTACAAGCACTCAGGACACACTATTCTTTTCTTTATAACGTCAATAAACCTGTGGAAGTTGGAATTTAATTTAATCAACTAATTCACTATAAATCACAGTAGCAAGGACTGAGATTTGGTTGGTTGTCTTAATACATTTAGGCTATACAGATGTTTATTTTAACATAAATGACCATAAAAAGCACAAAACTGGTTTTATCACGTGGATTACTTGTGGAGTCTGAACCAATGGCTAGCAGTCGTTTTTTCCTGGAAGTGACGTGAACTTGTTGGGCGGGGTTGTCAAGTGCAAGTAAACAAGCAGATCTATTCAGCAAGTGACATTTTAGGTGAAAAAAAACTTATTCAAGAAAAGACTATGACAGCAATTTGGAAGAAAGTGGAGTCTTGAGGAGACACTGAGACGTCACATTCTAGTGACTCTGGGGACGAGAATGCTGCCAGAGATAAGCATGACGGTAAATCCAAAATGACTTATGCAGCTAACGTTTTGCCATCTCAGCTTCCCTGTCGTCAGTTTGAACAAAAAGAAATGTTTTCTGCGATTTCTGCACTTGTTTGTGCAGCTCAGCACTGGCCGATAATGTGTCATGCTACACGGGTCAGTGATGTAGACCAGCCAATCCAATGAGTTTGCGTCACTACCAGGCTGGAAAAGCCAATGAGAAAGGTAACTTGTCTCGGAGCATGCCTAATGTCACAGCTCTTGCGTGTACAAGGAGGAAGGACTGATGTTGCCGGAAGGAACCGCTGATGTTATTTAACTGTGATGTATATTTGTTTTAAATAGTGAGTAACACAGTCACCACAGGTACCCTTTAAGGATGCTTTATTTTCATTAGCATAGTCTTGGTCTGTATCTGGTAAAAATTTCACCCCATACTGATGAATTTTGTCAGACCCCAGTTGTGCTTCTCCAACACCAGCACGTGTGTTTATTCCTGACTATAAAAGTAGAAGCAAAATAAATAAGAAAAAAAAGACACCCAGTTGAATTAGATGCATACTGTTGTTTTACCATTAAATTGCACTTGTGCCTGCACAAAAATGGGGCCCTAACTTTTGTTAATTGTTTTAATGTCACATTTACCCTATTCTGTTTTAGCTGTGTTCATTCAGCACTAAGCAGCTGTTGAGGTGATTTAGTTCAGAAGAACAGAAAAACTAGGTTCTCCTCTCACTTCAGGAAATTCTTGTCTATGATTTTGTGTCTTACACAAAAACTACTGGTCTAAATGTTTATATTCTTTATCAAATTTGTTTTTATTATGTTAAGCTGCTTTGCGACAATGTCAGTTGTAAAAAGTGCTATACAAATAAAACTGAATTGAATTGAATTGAATCTGATTTTCATCAAACTTGGTGGAGAGGTGAGGCCTGGGCCTATAAAGAACCCATTAGATTTTGGGGAAGATCTGTACATCGGTCATGTTGAAAAATAATCCCCAAATCCCAAAAAATCCCTATCTTTACCATGGGGCAAACTGTTCATCTGATGCCAACTACACAGAGACATTTCATTACAACTATGCCAAGTTATAATAATCCATTTGTGCCTGACGGAGGTACCTTGCACTCTATGAGTGTCCATCTAGTTCTTATTGCATCTCCTCATTCACTTATCATAACACTATGGCTTTGACAACTGCTGTTAGGATTATGGCAACCAATCCATTCTAATATATTGTTGTTTCTGTTAGAACAGTGAAGTTACCTGTGTGATGAGCATGTGGTGCAATTTAAGCCTAAAGAACAACGTAAACACCTGAAAAAATATCACCACCCAGCTGAACACAAGAGAGACTGCTGTCAGCTGACATTACCTTGGCTGAGGACAGCTGTGGTCAGTGTTAGGAAATAATAGCTGTCGGTGAAATCACTGTCAACCTTCAAGTACAGTTTATCTGAAACTTCAACAGCACTTGAATGCTTAAATGTAAACTTCTAATCGTCAAGACCAGAAGACTGCAGGTAGATGGAACTATGGAGGCATACAACCAGCTCCATTATTACTGGTGTCAATCAAAGGAATGTATACAAAATGGATTATACATGCAGTTTTGAATAAAGAACTCTGGAGATCTTGTATATTTTGTTATAAAATGACTTACAACCAATTCATGAACAAAGGAGGGAAGCGATGAGGGGAATTCAAAGCCAGAATGTGTATACTGTATATAGTGTGTACCGTAGACTGCATTCATAGCCAGAATGTGTACTGTATGTGTAATGTATGCGTCATACTGTTCAGAGATTTTTGTGAAACATTTCAGACCAGCAGAACAATGGTAAATAATTCGAACAGTGCTCTTTATCTCCTCCTCTAGAGAGGTTTTAAATTTCACCAGGCAGTGGGCTAGCATTTCTCATTTCTCATTCTTTATTATGAGCATGGTCTCAGACTCATAATAAAGCCTCGACCAATTTACCTGACTGTAATTTTTGCCACTTAAATAACCAAAACATGAAATCCAGGGCTACAAGTATGATCAACATAATGTCTTCTGGGAGCAATACAGTTCTGCCAAATATCAAGCTGATCCAGTTGTTGTCTGACTGTATAGCATCGATGGCAATGTTTAAATCATACTGAAGGTATTTTTTTTATTAGTTAATATAGGTCAGTTAATATTCTCTTGAGACCCAACTGTCCTCATATGAGGACATCATATTTTTTCCCAACAATACTGTGTGCATGTCCTTGTAACATCCTCATATGAGAGCCATTAGGTATTACTCCTTTGCCAAACTCTTCTTGTTTGAAGACACTGATCAAGTTCAAAAGTTATCGGGTGGTTAGGGACAGAAGGGATGTGAAGAAAGGAGAAGACACACAACATTAATTTTTGGGTCTCAGGAGGATTAAACAGAGAAACAGTCATAGGTCTCCTCACCTCCCCCGAGGGCTGTGTTATTCATTCATTATCTGTACTGCTTACCCATCTATGTATCTGGAGCAGGTGACTCTCAGCTGAGCTCAGGTGAGAGGGGGTGGGGTTACACCCTCAACAGGTTGTCAGTCTATCACAGAACTAACACAGACACAAACAATCTTTCAAACTCACATTCACACCTATGGACAGTTTAGAGTAGAATAATATGCATGTCTTTGGACTATGGTAGGAAACCGGAGTACCCAGAGGAAACCCACACAAGTACAGGAAGAACATGGAAACTCTACACAGAATGTGTCCTGCTGGCTACGGGGCTCAAACTCAGAATCTTCTTGCTTTAAGGCGAGTGCAAACAATTGCACCACTACCAAAAACACAAAAAAATGCTGTGTTTCCACTAACCCAACAGACCCGGCAAAATCGTGCTGACTCAAAAGTTTTTTTGGCATATGAACTAAACCGAACAACCTTTCAATTTTTTGGTCAATTGGATTTTTTATGCGTCGAGGCGCCTGCCAGCTGGTTATTTTGTTTACATGGAATTGACCTATGAATTCAGCCGCAGGCGCTTCGTATTTATTAGTGACTTGCAGAATCAGGCAATGAGAATTCGTTTTAGAATGCGGCCATTGCAACACTATATTCTGTTGGCTAACTTTGTTTGGGCCAATGATGTGGAGAATAGTCTAGACTGCGCACCGCCCCCTCTCTTGTGGGTAGCTGGCTTCAACTTCCAGCAATGAAAAAAACAAAACAAACAAAAAAAACCTTGGCGGTGCTTGGTTTGTGTTGTGGATTTATGTTAAAATGGTGGGTTCTTGTGGTGCTGTTGGCTGTGAAAACCGTGCAGACGGTTTCAAAGAAATCTCGTTTGACCGGTAAGTGTTTTTTATTCTTTATAACACCAGAGTCATGTTGTTATTTATTAATAATATCATAGTGTTCCAGGCACAGATGCTTAATATTACAGACTACAGCCGGCTTAAAGAAGTACAGACTGATCTGTACAACACATAGTGTAGGGAGAAGCGAACCAAGGTCTGCACTGACAAGATTCTATCAGAGCTAGCAGAGCAGAAGAAGCTGTCTGAAGATTTGGGTCATTTTAAAAGATCCTACCATGATTGTGCTTGTAGCATGTGGTTCTTATTTAAGAGGATTTAAATTGAATGATGTTTCCTTGTATATAAATCTTTACTCGAGAGTTCGACTAAGAGCAACTTAATGTTCACTTTTTCAACTACAAAATAATTACGTTTTTGGACACTTGAGTTCTGATACCATGAATGAATTCACGTCAGAACCCGACCCTATTTTTTCTGATCCCATTACAGGAAACACAGCATAAATTTTTTTAGACTTTAGGACACCAGTGTACTGGATTAGGTGTTTCTTTACCAGTGTTTATTTGAGTTTAAAGTATCCCTGAGCCAAACTTCTGTTATCACCCATGCCAGTAATTTGATTAAACACTTTGCTATATCCTGAAAGTCAGAGATTTAAAGCAATATTTCTTTAAGAAGTATTTGCACAATCACTCTGCTGAATCCTTCCATGAAGAGAAGAACAGTGCTGAGCCTCTTTCTGCAGTGTCTAATGATCCTCAAATGGTTCCTGCACAATATTCCCAGCTCCAATATATGGATAAGAAGATGGTCGACCGTTTTCTTCACTTCAGACCTCAGGATTTAAATGATTAGATGAGTTCTAAACTTTGTAACAGAGATGACCAGGGTTATATGGCTTAAAACAGTCCAGAGCACTTCATACGCTTTCATACAGCTTTATGTAAGATAAGTACACAAAAGCTGCACAGGGCTGTGTGAGAACTTTGGTGTTTCACTATGTGACTCTACTATTGGGGAAGAACCACTTCTGGGTGTCCATGTGTACAGCTTACAATACATACCCGTTCCTGGATGAGAGACAGTAGCATTATTTTTGTCATATTGATATTTTCATGCCTAAGCCACTAGCAGGTGGAGAGATTATTACATTTTCAGGTTGTTAGTGATTCTTGGTAGTATGATATCTCAAGAACGACTGTTTACAGATTCAATTTTGGAAGTGATCCAAAGAGGGTGGAGGTCATAACAGTGCTAACAAACATGAAATGATGTATGTTATGTGTAGGGTAGTGGTGGCTCAGGTGGTTAAGGCTCCTACTTACTGATCCAAAGTTTGGAGGTTCAAGTGCCAGTACCATTAAGCTGCCACTGTTGGGCCCTTGAGAGAGGCCCTTAACCTTCAAGTGCTTGGTTGTATAAAAATATAAGTCACTCTGTATAAGGGTATCTGCCAAATGTTTTGTTTTCAGAGATGAAATTTGATTTGGCATACAAAATAAAAATCATATGGAACTATTCCAATAAATCCAGTAAATCAGCTCACATATTGTAAACATACTGTATGTAAAAAAATCAATATTGTAAATCACATTCATAAATACAATCCTTTTTGTTTTTTCTAAAAACAGAAGACACTTGGGTTCGAATTCAAAATATAAAAAGGTCAGTTTCAGCTTTTTTAATTTCCTGATATTTACATATACATGTGTTTAGCAACGTGGAACATGACAACCCCAGGCATATAATGTGTGTTTGTATGTGTGTGTGTGTGTGTGTGTGTGCACACACCTATACTCACCAGTATGTCTGTCTGTCCGTCTGTCTCTAATCATTTCAATTCTGGCCCAACATTCGGAAGCTGTTTAAAATTTCTTCATGAAACTTGGCAGTTGCTTCAACTTGGCAGTGCTGTTGTGACTTTTGATATTTTGTGTTTTCTGCAATTCATATTTTCTTCATTTTTCCATGGCAACCAATTTACCATGTAAG
This sequence comes from Tandanus tandanus, assembly GCA_039654325.1. Classification (NCBI taxonomy): domain Eukaryota; kingdom Metazoa; phylum Chordata; class Actinopteri; order Siluriformes; family Plotosidae; genus Tandanus; species Tandanus tandanus. The sequence continues at coordinate 15,964,156 of JBCNYH010000021.1, forward strand.
CATATGGGTGAAATTCTTAAAAAAAAACTTTTTAGATTTCTTTAATAACATAGGCTGAGCTGGTGTGCCTTTTTTGGGGGTTGAGTTCTGCTGTTTAATTTTTTTTAATGTTTCCATGGCAACTAATTTAACATGTAAAAATATGTGTTGTGTTCATTTCAGAACTCGAAAAGCATTTGTGACTTCTTTATTACTGCATATAATGCAGGGGGACATAGTCATCAAGTCTGTTTGTCTGTTGGGCAAAACTCATCAAACTTATCAGTTACTCCTACTCGACAATGTGCCCTTTAATATTTTGAGATTTTAAGATTTCTGCAGTTAATTTTTTCTATGAATTTTGATGACTCTTGTTTAATTGGGTCTTGCTATTCCAATACTTTTTAAAGGGGACTGTAACTTAAAACCTCTTAAATTAAACAGCAGTTTGACTTGGGCCGTTTAGGGTGTACCCCTCCTGTCGGGTGAAATAGGCTCTATCCTCCTAGTAGGATTTAGCGGTTCAGCAAATTTGTGTGAGAGTGAGAGCAGTGTGACTTTAGAAAACAATGAAAGACATGTATGTTACTGAGACCTGAGACTCGATCCCATCATAGTGTTGTTCGTCTTTTGGATTCGAAGATGACCATGACATTGGGGAGCTTATTAAGCCTGTTTGTGTATCCGGAGGTGACTGGTGAGGCCAATCCGGGCGTAGAACCCACGTCTGCAGGTGTTGCACATGTGGGTAGGTTGGTAGGTCTGGATAGAGGCTGCTCTCTTCTTTCGGGTCTGACGTTCGTCCTCTGTTGCTCTGGTCCTGTTGGTCTCTGCTGAGCGTGCTCCATCGTAGATGAGACTGCGCCAGATGGGATGGTCAGAGGCGAGGGACTCCCATGAATCGACGTCAATTGAGAAATCCTTGAGAGAGGTCTTGAGTGTATCCTTGAACCTCTTTCTCTGCCCACCGACTGTGCGCTTGCCTTGGCACAGCTCCCCGTAAAACAGCTGTTTCGGGATGCGGTTGTCTTCCATGCGTGTGATGTGTCCTGCCCATCTGACTTAAGCCAGTGCATGATGTTGATGATGCTTGAAATGTTGGCTTGCTGGAGAACTTTAGTGTCAGGAATTTTGTCTTGCCATCGGATGTTGAGGAGGTTGCGAAGGCATCTGAGATGGATGCGGTTCATTTGTTTTTCATGACGTCTGTAGGCAGTCCATGTTTCACAGCCGTACAGTAGGGTGGTGAGGACGACTGCTTTGTAGACTTTGAGTTTGGTGTTCAGACAAATTCCTCTCCTGTCCCAGACTGCCACTCTAAGCCACCCAAATGCGCTGCTGGCTTTCGAGATCCTGTTGTTGATCTCTGCATCAATGTTGGCTGTGTGTGAGAGTGCTGCCCAGGTAGGTGAAGTTATCGACTGACTTCAGGTTCCACCCTTTGACAATGATGGAAGGCTCCTGGTGTTGGTTTCCAGGGGTTGGCTGAGACATCACCACAGTCTTCTTGATGCTGATGGTGAGTCCAAAATTTTCGCAGGCAGAGGAGAATTTGTCCACCTGGAGCTGCATGTCTGGCTATGTGGAGGCATTGAGGGCACAGTCGTCGGTGAAGAGGAAGTCCCAGAACGCAGCCTTGTTTGACTCCGTTGGTGACGGGAAAGGCTTCAGACAAATCGCCGTCGTCAAGGACATTGGCCATCATGCCGTCGTGGAATTGGTGGACAATGGCAATGAAATTTTTCTTTTTTTCTTTTTCTTTTTTTTTTTTTTTTTTTTAAACCTGCCCTGTCCAGCATCATAGCAAGCAGAATGGCAGTCTGGTTGCAGTGTTGTGCCGAACAAATTTGCTTTTCCAAGGGGA
>JBCNYH010000021.1:16090684-16101205 GCA_039654325.1 Tandanus tandanus
CAGTGAGCTGTTGTGTGTGTCCGGCCTTTACTTTTTCCAAGATGTCGTCTACATATCTTTTCCATAGTGTGATCCTGCATTCTTTTGGTGCTGTTGTGATGGCACGTTGTTCCAGATCTTCCATGAAAAAACTGCTCATGATGGCGGGTAGTGGGTCTCCCATGGCAAACCCTTCCTTTTGTTTGCATACGATTCCTTGATATTGAAGTAAGTTGATGTGGCCACGAATCTCAACAGTTGCATGATGTCCTCTATTGTGAGTTTGGTTCTTTTCCTGAGGGATTTGTCTTTACTGAGTCTATTTTCTACTATACTTAATGTTACTTGTACCGGGGTTTTGGTGAACAGTGATATGACATCGTGTGAAATTAATATTTCGTCTGGTTGTACGGTGATGTGTCTGAGATCCTCTGCCAGTTGTTTTGAGTTTTTGCAGTGTTGTTCTGTGAGTCCGAGTAGCGGTTTGATTATTTCCACTAGTGATTTGGAAAGGTTATATGTTATGGATCCCATGCTGTCTACTATGGGGCGGAGGCCCAACTTGTGGATTTTAGGTGTGCCATATATCCGGGGTGTAATGGTATCTGTAGGTACTAGATGGTTGTACGAGTCCTGGGTTATTTTGTTCTCATTCAACAGTGATTTTAATAGTGTTTCTGACGATGACCACAGGAAGTAGTCGAAACATGTAAAGCAGGTAAAACAAAACGCTCCTGTCTTTCTAAAAGAACCTTACAAAAAACAGATAAAACTAAGAAGACAGTATGAACTTCTACCAGAGGTGACATTCCATGTTCCAAAAGCCAGAGTCAGTAGCTGAGAATTGGTCCAGCAGAACACGCCCACGCCTTCTGCTGCCTCCCGGCTCACATTGCACCCAACCTCTATTGCCCCTCCCACAGGTGGTGGGTCCATGGGAGGGCGGACCCATGTCTTATCTTCAGGCTGGGCCCGGCTGAGCTCCATGGGCAGAAGCCCGACCACCAGGCACTCGCATTTGAGCCCCTCCCCCAGACCTGGCTCCGGGGGGACCCCGGTAACCAGCATCCGGGCAAGGGAAACTGTGTCCTTGAAATGATGCTCATAGAGGTCTTCTAAACCGCGCTTAATCTGGACCTTCTCCTAGGAACTGTTTGCCTTGGGTGACCATACCAGGGGCATAATGCCTCCAACAACATAGCTCCCAGGATCATTAGGACATGCAAACCCCTCCACCACGATAAGGTGTCAATTCAAGGAGGGGTGTCCCAATCTCATAACATTTAAAAAAATAATTCTGCACAATCCCAATTTCATTACAAGATAAAAAAACCTGTCTCAATCCCAGGACAGAATAAATATACCTGTCTCAATCCTGTCCCCATCCCATGAATCACTCACTCACTCAGTTGCCTAACAGCTGTATTCTAGGGTCACAGGGAGGCTGGTACCTGTCACCCTGAACAGCTCACCAGACCATCGCAGGGCAAACACACACACAGCCATTCACACTCATACCTAGGAGCAAATTAGAACAGCCAATTAGCCTAATGTGCACATGAACTATGAGAGAAAACTTTCCAATACATTCGCTGAACAAGCCAGTGCAGTGTCATGTTTTATATAAATTTTTTTCATGTTTTAATTTTTTAAAAGTTGGTCAACGAGGGCAGGTTCCTGCTACATTTAGTGGTTCACTTGCTACTCAAAAAACAATTTGAAAGCCCTGGCATGTCATGGAGGGGGCATGTGCATGCTTATGCCCCTCCCTGGTTGGTGTGATAGGGAACACTTGACTAGTGGAAATTGGATACACAAAAGGGGACAAAAATAAGGGGAAAATATTATTTAAAACAGAATTACTTTCTTGAATAAAATAAACGCTGAAACTGAAATTTAGCATATTTTTATGTATAGTCTACAAATTATCAGTGCAAATCCTATATCTGTTTATAACCTTCTCATTCTTTTATGACATTCTACAGGTGCTCTGCAAGCTTGTGCTGGTATATACTATGGAGAAACACAAGAAAAATAACTTTTTATAGTTTATTTTTTTCATTGTAAAGCATGATAACATCACATGATTCAAGTTACCGTGACAAACCGTGAGTGTCCATGGAATCAATACTATGGACACTCACGGTTTGTCACGCTCAAGCATTCAGGCATTTCCCACTTGGAATAATAATTTTTAATCAGGAGATAGCAGGCCAATCAGATTTTACCATTCCTGTGTAATTTAAACTAATATATATTATTGAGTGTAATTGGATGGTTGTCACTGAAGCTCTCACAGTATTTAACTCCACCTCCATTTCTAGCCTCCACATTTTTGAAGCAGGCTCTGGAGGGAGAGTTTCCCAAGCTCCTAAGGCTGTACAATGAGCTGTGGAAGCGGCTACAGCAGTACAGTGCCAATATCCAAGGTATTCTGGGAAGTAGCGGCTCCGGGCTGGATCCAGATATGACCTTGCCTGATGCTGAGATGCAGGATCTCTTGACAAAACGTAAAGCAGACTATGAGTGAGTCAGCTGTCTGGGAATATAAAATAGTTTTATTATTGAATAATAATTAGTGTTTTCTCTATGTATTTTATTTTGACAGGCATATCTCTGCAATTTGTTGTTTTCATGAGCTTTGTCGCTTGTTTTCTAATGGAATATAGGATCAGAATGTTTCCTGTAACTTGTATCACACCATTTGTATGATTCTTTTTGTATAGAAATGCTTCTTGTCCTTGTTTCTCTCCAGTCTAGAAAAAGCTCTAAAGAACTCCCTTCAGCCATACGAAGCTGCGTACCTATCCAAATCCCTCTCACGTCTGTTTGATCCCATCAACCTGGTATTTCCACAGGGGGGACATAGCCCTCCATCCACTGATGAAATGGACAGCATCATCAAAACTATCGCCAGGTTGGTGTCACTTTTTATAAAATGTTTAATAAAATATCTACATTTGGTGGCATCCCGGATTTTTATTTTGATTGACTCTGGATTTGGGTTGTTTCGTTTTAATCTGCAATAAAATGTCACAAATACCCATTAAATCATTCTTCAGTCAGATGAAAGAGTTTACTGCAGCTTCGATTGTGCCTGATCTGAATGCATTGAACATGGTTCTAATGACTGGAGAGTTACTGTGTTATTTGAAAAGCTACCCATATTTTATATGGATATTATATCCTTTAATGTAGTAAACAAATGACAACTTTGCACCTCTCTTTTCCTTCAGCGAGCTGAATGTGTCCCTGGTGGACCCTGGGCTGACTGTCGCTGTTGCCAAGAATATTGCCAAGACGGTGCAGCTGTTCTGTGTGAAGTCTGAGCATTTAGTAAGAGCACTACAGTCATGGCATTGTGTTTTTAATCTAATCCCAGAACATGAATGGAGATAAAATTTTCTACAACATAAAGAGTTCTGTGCTGTTATTTGTGCTGGATCAATGTGGACCGATCACCTCTAACCACACGTGCTATCTCACACCCCCAGCTCTGTACACAGGGTGATGCAAGCCAAGTGATCGGGCCTTTGACGGAAGGTCAAAGGAGAAATGTAACAGTGGTTAATTCACTGTACCACCTGCAGCAGTCTCTGAATAAAGTGAGTACACTCTGATATAAATACAGTACACATCAAATGATGGCTTTTAAAGGTATGTCCTGCGCAAAGTATACCCTATGCATGGTCAACTTCACTGTTTTTGAAAAACATTACTATTTAACACAATTAAGTATTTTCTTGCCAAAACAGAACTGTAATTACTCATTTCTCAATTTTCCACCAATAACGGGGTACAAAAATGTTCGAGAACTTGCAGCGCGAGTTTCCAAATCCACCATTGACTTTCATTTACGAAAATACCCCAACAATGTCGAAGTTTGTGTACACACAATTCAGTGACGTCACACAACCACAGAAAAACACTAGTGTTAATTTCCCTCTATAGTCTACAACATTTTTGTGCTAGATCGACATCATGGCATGCAACGGAGGGGATGGCTCATGTAACTGCCAGTCTGGAGATGTGAGCAAGGGGTGAACTATAATGGAGTGTTTCACTTACCAGTTAAGCAGAAATCCGGCTGTATCTGAATGCGATTGAAGATTTCTCTCTTCCTGTAGTGTCACCACCTCTGCCAATGATCTGGGATACAAATCCTCAATTTCTGTTCACGTCTCGCTCTTTTCCGTTCAGACTCAGTTTTGAATACTCGCCTTTTGCACATCACCATTTTTGACTCTCTTGCTGCTGCAAATTTGTCACGTGACCCACACTTTCCGAAAATTGTGTCTCAAGTTTTTGTGTACACAAACCATGAAATTCAAGTCAGTAAGTTGGTATCCCTTAGGTTTGTTTGTTTATATTGCTTAGCTCTTATTCGGAGAGAAAAAAATCATGATATCTCACACTTTGAAGTGTTTTGATAGGTAGTAATGGTCAGAACTACATTTATTTAGTTGATTTTCACATATAAAAACAAATCAAATAATTTGTCTTGTGAAGGACATGCCTTTAATTTTTAAGTATTAGATCAGATTTACAGTTTGGTGTAGTGCCACCATCCTGTCACAGAAAGAATGGCCTTTTTAGGCATTTTGGTGATAATCCTCCTAGATGGTTCATCAGATTTATTTGATGTTAAATATACATGATATCAAGTTATTGCGAATGGTAAATTGCAAAGGAAGCTTTTTATGGTGTCAAAATGTCGACACAATATATTTAAACATGTAAACAGGTCATGCCTCCTAACTTCATGCACAGCATCATACACCTCAAACCTTAAAGTTGAACAGGTATGATCATTGTGGTCACATCCGTATGCCCAGAATTACCCTTTGCTATAGCACAACCATCTGGCAAGAAAAAGAAGAAAGAAAGGCTTTTTCATCCATCTGTTATCTATTGATCCTCAACAAGTCATTAGATTCATGTCATATTTGTATACTTATCACTTATAATGGTCATGGTGTAGTGCCACCATCTGGCCACAGAAAGTGAATTTTGTCATAAACTTCCTACATGGATCGTACGATTTATGAGAGAGTGCACATGATGATGCTGATGTTAAATTGCAAATACATTTTTTAAATCTTCCATGGTGTTAAAATTGTGACAATAAATTTATGCATTGTGACACAAACAGAACATGCCTGCTAATGTGTGCATGTACTAAGTGACACAGCTGAAGCTTTTTATATTGGGTATGATAGCACCCACATGCCCATATGGTATATCGCCACCCTCTGGAAGTAAATAGAATTGCTTTTTGCCACTTTTGGATATTTTGATTGTTGACGATTCTTTGAGTTATATAGAATTTTCTGTAGGTACTGGTTATGATATGTATGATGGCACATATGGTACTCTTTTGTATAGCGCCACTATCTGGCAACAGATACAATGGATTTTTTTTTTTTTCTTATCCCCTTTCTTATCATGCCATGAGTGCCTTTCATTTTTGTGCTCTGTCCATTAGATTACAATGAACAGTTCATCAGATTTATTACAGATTCACTGGAGTTTTTTATGTTGGTTATTATGATATGCCCATACTCAGCATTACTCTGGTATAGCATCACTACCTGAAACATGAAAGTAGGACTTTGGATATTTAAAAATTCCTTACAATTGGTACACACCAAATGTGAGTGCATTGTTTGAAGACGTCACTGGTTGCTGCACCGAAGGTGCGAGGACCCTTCAACAGTGCTGGCAGCTATATTTTTATTTTGTTTTTCTTGTGTCTCTGTGTAGTAAAACACCTTTATCGATCTTTACTTTCATTTTGGTGTAGTATGTAATAAACTGACCCTGTTAGCTACACAGCATTTAGTTTAGCTCAAAGAACAGAGCTCACCTGACCTGCGTCTGTCATGGGTAAAATATGTAATAAATATAAACCTTTTTTAGTTTGCTTTTCTTTGTTTCTTTCTTTGTTAGAGACACTGTTACACGTGTAAGATTATACCAGTCATACAAAAATATTATCAAATCATTTAATCCTCACACACTTTGGTTAATCATCCAACTAAAAAAATCTGACTTAAAATGCCCTGGAGCAATTTAGTAACATTCCACTCTGACCCGAAGGTCCCCAACAAGCTTAACAAAGCTCATAAAACCCCATGTCAGGCCCCTCCAAGTCTTAATCCACTAAATGGCCCCCAAAGGAATGCTATAACCTTTTGACCAAGCTGGAATGAGAAGTTACTGAGATTAGGGTTTAACTCCCCTTTAAGGGTAGGACCTAATAATGTATTTTAATTTCTTGATGGGTTTATATCTCATTTATCTCATATTTTCACGGTTTTTGTATCACTAAATGGTTACTTATACAAGCATAAAGAAAATCAGTCTGTGTATCAATTGAAAGGTCATGCTCCTCTAACTTTTAATGTGCTCTTTACTTGACATTAAAATGTGTGCATGAGATTACAGAATGCCCATTCAGAAGTTAACTCTCAACAAAAGGTGAATGCAGAGACAAATTTTGGAGTATTCCTATAATGTTCATAAATTTTGATAAGGGTTATTCATAAGGAAGATGTATATAACATAATGCATTTGGGGGCAGCCGTAGCCTAATGGCTAGAGAAGCGGCTTTGGGGCTGAAAGGTCACTGGTTCGATTCCCGAACCAGCAGGAAAAATGTGTGGTGGTGGGAGATTGAGCTGCACCTTCCCTTCCTCCACTTTCATGGCTGAAGTGGCCATGAGCAAGGCACCGAACCCCCAACTGCTCTCCCGGCACCCCAGTGTGTGTGGCATAATATTATTATATAATAATATTATGTTGTGGTTAACACATTTCCATAATCCAACAATCATTTATCTTCTTTAGTTCTCATATCTTTGCTTGTTTATAGTAGTTAAGTAATAAGCAGTAATAAATGTTTGTGTGATCTGTATCCAGCTAACCTCAGCACTTTAAGCATTAATTTTCCTTTAATTACACCAAAACTCTGTTTAATTGCACAGTAAAAAGTTTTGGTAGTATTTTACTAAATGCTAGTTCAACTATTTTGCTGTATGAAATCCAGATGGAGTAATAATTCTGTGTGATTAATCGGAGCAGATGTCTGAACACGGCCACCGTAGTACGCTTTATTTGTGGGCAAAAACATTTTTTAAAAGAGGATCTTAAACATAGTACTGCACTTGCTCATGCGTGTGCCTGAAGTTCACCTTTGTTCATCATGATTTTAAAATATAAGAAATAAACCGTAAAACTCTCTTTTTAGGTGTTTTTTGTTTTTGTTTTTTTTTGGCTGATGTACCCATGTAGTATATAATAAAACAACTGAAGGGCAGAGAACCAGAGTGGTGTAACCAACAGAGAGCTGTTTTTAAGAAAAATGAAAGGTTTTTGGAATATAAATAGAAAAATCAGGGATTATGCTCACAATATGATTCAAGATCATAAGGACGATGAAGGGACCACTTTGGCACGCATGGACTTTATCCACATCCGTCAAAGTATCACCTTCTCATTTTAAGTCTTTTGGGGTTCAGACCACTGTGGCTCTCTGCCCTTCAATTATGCAGTTATAATTAATTATTCTTTAAAATTTTAACACACACACAGTGTTTTTGAGATGATCATGCTGAGCACTAACTCTGCCACTCAGTGTAACTGCGTCATGGCGTAACCACGGTGACATCATGTGCATGCATTCTACTGTACAGTGCCTGTCAAAAGTTTGGAAACATCTAGTCTTTTATCGTTTTTTTGAGAGAAGCATTCATGTTGTTTATAAGAAGCAAACTAGGTAATTTAACAGTATGAAGATTTATTTTGAATAAATACATATACAAATGTACAGAAATTAATTTACAAATGTACAGATATTGGTACAAAAAGCTTAATTTTCATCAGACTGTCACCTTAGGCAATAACAGTTGATTTTGTTGCTATGTCATGTTCCACAAGTTTCTGTTTACAACAGGTTTGGAGAACATGCTAACTTATTTATATATACAGTGGTGTGAAAAAGTGTTTGCCCCTTCCTGATTTCTAATAATATTAGTCAAGACAACACAAGTAAACACAAAATGCAGTTTTAAATGAAGGTTTTTATTATTAAGAGAGAAAAAAAATCCAAACCTACATGGCCCTGTGTGAAAAAGTGATTGCCCCCTAAACCTAATAACTGGTTGGGCCACCCTTAGCAGCAACAACTGCAATCAAGCGTTTGCGATAACTTGCGATGAGTCTTTTACGGCGCTGTGGAGGAATTTTGGCCCCCTCATCTCTGCAGAATTGTTGTAATTCAGCCACATTGGAGGGATTTCGAGCATGAACCGCCTTTTTAAGCTCATGCCGCAGCATCTCAATAGGATTCAGGTCAGGACTTTGACTAGGCCACTCCAAAGTCTTCATTTTGTTTTACTTTAGCCATTCAGAGGTGGACTTGCTGCTGTGTTTGAGATCATTGTCCTGCTGCAGAACCCAAGTTCGTTTCAACTCGAGGTCACGGACAGACATTCTCCTTCAGGATTTTTTGGTAGACAGAATTCATGGTTCCATTTATCACAGGATAATGGGGTCTTTTGTCACCTCTTGGATGAGTCGTCACTGCGCTCTTGGGGTAATTTTGGTCATCTGTTGAACTCCTGGGAAGGTTCACCACTGTTCCATGTTTTTGCCATTTGTGGATAATAGCTCTCACTGTGGTTTGCTGGAGTCCCAAAGCTGTAGAAATGGCTTTCTTAATCTCAATTACTTTCTTTCTCATTTGTTCCTCTATTTCTTTGGATCTCGGCATGGTGTCTAGCTTTTGAGGATCTTTTGGGTCTACTTCACTTTGTCAGGCAGGTCCTATTTAAGTGATTTCTTGATTGAAAACAGGAGTGGCAGTAATCAGGCCTGGGTGTGGCTAGAGAAATTGAACTCAGGTGTGATAAACCACAGTTTTAACAGGGGGGGGCAATCACAATGCCATGTAGGTTTGGATTTTTTTTTCCTCCCTCAATAATAAAAACCTTCATTTAAAACCTGCATTTTGTGTTTACTTGTGTTGTCTTTGACTAATATTTAAATTTGTTTGATGATCTGAAACATTAAGTGTGACAAACATGCAAAAAAATAGGAAATCAGGAAGGGGGCAAATACTTTTTCACACCACTGTACATATATTAAATACCTTATAGACCATGATTGAGTGCATTGATGCATGAAAAACAGTTTGATGGTTCAGCATTGATACAGGTTAGTATATAAGGCATTTACACATCTTGTTTAGTGTTTGTAGTTTCCCAAATGGCATGAAAAAAGCAAAGATCTATTAAAAACCACCAGTCTGTAGCTGCATTGAGAAAAGAAGGTTAGTCTTTGCAAGCTATAGCAAAAAAATTAAGGATTTCACTAAAATGAATTTACTACTATCTACAGAGAATAAGCAGTACTGGGTCTAACAAGGACATAAAAAGGGGTGGGAGGCCAAAATGTGCCACTCCACAAGAGGACAAGCACCTTAGGATGTCCAGCTTTTGCAATAGACATTAAGCTAGTCCTCAGCTTACAGCAGACCTCAATGACACACGTGATGAACCAGTGTCAATATCTACTGTCGCACGGAGGCTCAGAGATGCAGATCTGATGGGCAGGATTTCCTGCAAGAAACCACTCCTGAATGCTACAAATAAAGCGAAGTGACTAAAATTGGCGAAAACACAAAAGAATTGGACAGTAAATGACTGGAAAAAATTGTGTGGATGGATGAATCCAAATCTGACATTTTTGGGTCAAACAGACGAACTTACATAAGATGGAGAACAGGAGAGATGATGTTACCAGACTACCTCACACTTACAGTCAAACATGGAGGTGGCAACATAAAAGGTTTGGAGTTGTTTTAGGCACTGGGAAAGTTGGAGACTTGTTACATGTGAAAGGAATACTGAACCAACATGGCTACCATTCCATACTGCAACGCCATGCAATTCTGTCTGGACAGCAGCTAATTGGAACTATGCAACAAGACAATGAGCCGAAACACACGTAAGGGTTATTTAGACGTTATTTAGAGAGAAAACAGTCGGCTGGGGTGTTATATATCATGGAATGGCCTGCCCATTTACCTGACCTAGATCCTATTGAACTGCTCTGGGATGAACTGGATCGCAAGGTCATGAAGAAATATCCAACTAGCAAAGAACACCTTTGGCAAGTTGTACAAGAGGCAGTTCAAAGTATTTCAGCTGATCATTTGAAAAAATTAACTGCCCGGATGACAAGAGTGTATAAAGCTGTCATTACTGCAAAGGGAGGATATTTTAATGAAAATAAAGTTTAACTGTTTTTGTATGAATATCTGTACATTTGTATATGTATTTAGTCAAAATAAATCTTCATACCGTTAAATTACCTAGTTTGCTGCATATAAACAACAGGAACATTTTTGCTTGGGTTTTTCTTTTTTTTTTTTTTTTTTTAAACCTGTCCTGTCCAGCATCAAAGCAAACAGAATGGCAGTCTGGTTGCAGTGTTGTGCCGAACAAATTTGCTTTTCCAAGGGGAGGTTTATGGGTATAA
>JBCNYH010000021.1:16147185-16164761 GCA_039654325.1 Tandanus tandanus
TTTTCTATGTACACAAAAGGCCTATTTCTCTCAAATATTGTTCACAAATCTGTCTAAATCTGTGTTAGTGAGCACTTTTCCTTTGCCGAGATAATCCATCCACCTCACAGGTGTGGCATATCAAGATGCTAATTAGACAGCATGAATATTGCACAGGTGAGCCTATTCCAGCACCTCAGTGTGAAATGGCTGCTGGAAAACGCATGTACATTTACGGACCAGTTGCAGTTTGTACGGACCAGAGGTGATTCAGGGCTAAGTCGTAATTGTACTGGTCCGTACGGACCTGTAGCAATTTCTATGATTTTGTCACACTGGTTTAGGACCAATGACAGTTCTTCAGCCACAACCTTGTTGAAATATCAGCATTCCAGACACAATGGCTCTGATAAAGTGTCTGTATTGTGTGTGTGAATAGTTATCATTCCCCTGTGGTTTTAAAGCTTTCAGAATCGTTTTTACCCACAATCAACCAGTTTGTGGGCAATGTCTGTATTTTTGTGGCGCTAAGTATAGACTTATGTTAAATATTCTAAAAAGAGTGGGAGTGTTGTTGCATATGATCATGCTCTATTTATTATATATTTGTAGAAATGTCACAGTATCAAAAGAAGTTTTTGCCCCTTTTCATGACAGTTTTTCTGCCCTAATAGGTCCCTTAACTGATCATTCCTTTTATTTTACTACTTATAGTGATATTCAGGAGTTGACATCTGACAGGACATACAGTAACAGGATCATGGGTAGACGTGGACTTTGTGCTTGCAAACAAACATAACTGGACTGGACAAATTGATATCTGTAGCACGTTGTTGTACAATAAGCAAAAGTCATTTTTAACTTTAATCAGGTGCTTCAGAGGGACGTCTTAACCGTAACTGTAAAACATCCCCTCACCCCTCACCCAGGATCTAAGCGCCCCCCATACACCCGGCCGAACAACAAGGTCCACCCTCCTGCCTTGAGAACCCCCCATTCAAAATCCTGGCTACAGGCCTGAGAAGCCAACAGTGCTTCCGGCCGCTGCTTTCTGCCGGAATTAAAAGAAGAACAGCAATGGAGGGAGCAAACACCAGCGGAGAAACTGATGTGGTAAAAATTGATTTGCAACGCAAAGTCAGAAGTAACGACCTGTCTAAGCTCACAGAACTTGCAGGGAAGTCGCTAATATTACTGAACTTCATGAGAGTCGAGTGTGACATATCATAAAAGACATAAAACATAAAAGTAATGTCACTGTTTAAATAATAAATAAGTTAAATGCAACTTTATATGTTATGTTTGGGTTTATTCAACTAAGGTAGGCATGGTCTGACCCATGTACTGTTTTCTTGTTTGTTTGGGGGTTTTTTTGTTTGTTTGTTTGTTTGTTTTTTTACTGTAACTGACCTCCAAAAGAGCTAGAAACAGGGACTTAGCAGCTGGTCCTCCATAGAAAAACTATAGAGACCACAGGGCGTGTGTTATTAATGTTTTGTGCCCTTCAGTGAAGGTTTTTTTTTTTTTTTGATTAATGCAATAAATGCCTCCCTATATTACCACAGACGAACTGTTCCTGTTGCCATATCTTTTGAAATAAAACTCCAGAACACAAAGTAATCTAAAAAAGAATAGGGCGAATATCAAATCAAATTTAATGTATTGCTTAAATACTAAAAGAAGAAAGAAAGAAGGTGATTCTGAATGGGATGGGAGTTGGAGCCATTTTACTGAATGGGATGGGACAGGAATTTTATTTTTTTTTCTGGCCTGAGATTTGGGATGGGACAAGATTTTTTTTCTGTGGGAGCGGGATGGGAAAGGAGTGAAAATCCACTCCCGTGTCACCCTCTAATCCACACCATATTGGTTTCCAGTAAAATTTTGTATTAATGATAGAAAACTTTGTAGTGCAGTATATAATGTAGTGAGCATAAAATGGTCTGACATGGCTGAGGAAATGGTTTCTTATGAACTCATTAAACGGATAATTAAACTAGCAAGACAGGTTATATAAACGAACATGGAAATCAGCTAGTGAAAGGCGGTGAAAAATTAACCTTTCCTGCTTTTGCTTCGAGGGCTGAAGTTGATTCATCCTTCATAAGAGCTGCCCTACTCTTGTCACACCTGCCTCAGACACCTATCAATGCAGTTTATCGGGAGCACACGTTCAGACGGTGCCTAAAACTTTATATTAAACGTACAGCATAATTTTTAGTGAAGTTTGTGTTAAGATTTCTTATTTAATGGTTTTCAGGTGCTGGGAGCTCCTTGTGTAATTTGGAGATAATTATCTTGGTGTGACAGTGTGTTCAGTGATTAAACTTTCTCAAACTTCTGGAAAGCTACTGAAGTATCAGCATTGGTAGTTGTGTTTTCAGATTCTTTTGACTTGACCTCGAATGCGGGGAGAATTTTGGAGCCATTAATTTTTGCAAGAATCTTTGTTTTGAGTACTATAATTCTCCATCGCCGATTGTATCAGAATCAGAATACTTTATTGATCCCGAAGGAAATTGTGTACTCTGTAATCAGAAATTGTATCAGTTTAATTTACAGGGTTGGTAATAACAAATGAGGCATTGTTTGTGATTTGTTTTAGTTAACGGTATTCTTGAAGTCTGTTTTTGAACCCTGTCATTCCAGAGCTTTGTTAAAATTCCAAATTAAAAGTAAGCCAAGAAATAAGCACAAGCTAAAACATTAAAAGCCAGATGAGAGAGCAACGGAAATTCATATATGAAATAATGTAGAAGTTAAGAACACACCCACCAAATACTTTAGAGTTAACCATTCATGGGTGTTTTTCAGCTTTTTTTGTGTGTGTCTAATAAAGGAATCCTGCTCACACTATAGAAGTGAGCTGTTTCGAGGTCACTACCAAACTTGTTTTTATTTGCCAGGACACATTTTCTTTTTTTTTTTTTAAACCCTTGTTTACACCTTTGTTCCCCTAACTTGCTTTGTGTCCCCTGTCCACGAAGCTGAAACAGCACTAGCTGACAGCTACCTGACAGTTTACGTTGACATCGTCACCGTCGTTGTCGTCTATCGTCATACTTGTATGTAATCCTCAAGTGCTTCTTAACCACTTAACTTATTTCAACAAAACTTTTACAGAATGTTATTTACAGCGTAGTTTTGTGCACCTCGTATTTTTTTTCTATTAAGTTGATTTTTGGGGGTTTCCCATAGCAAAGCATGCACTTGTTCCACAAGGGGGTTGCTATCATTAGTCTGCAAGTCTTCCTACATCTGTGAATGGACTTTTTCAAAACAAATCTTCATAACATAATGCATTTGTGCACCTCCTATTTTGTTTTGTATTAATCAGTTTTAGGGGTTTCCATAGCAAAACATGGACTTTATTATTTTAAAATTCAGTGCCAGTGAAACTGCAGTGCAGGTGGCTTACAAGACTTAGAAGTAAAACTCTACGCAATACACTGGATTTGACAAATCTGTGGCCGCAGTTTTCAATTGTATAGAAATCCAGTTGAAGGTGATGCCTGGACATGTATCCTCTAATAATTTTTGTTTCAAAAACTTTTGCTTATTTCATGTGTCTGTTTTTCAGCTTTGTCATGACTGCTGTTTTCATGGTGTATTTTTTGTTTGTTTTACTAGCCTACGTTAAATGTCTGTGTGCAGGTCAGTACTCTAAATTCCAGAGCTAATCTCAGAAACCTAGGATGCATGCCTCCCTCAGTCATACCGCTTCTATCTAAATAACTAATGTGGTCATTACCAAACCGTGACCTGTGCCAGAAATAGGAAGAGTGGGAGGTTCTTCTGTAATCCTGCCTCACATTCCTTCGTTAATCTTTATTTTATCCTTCAAATTTTTCTAGTAATTTAAATCTTTCTTCATAGATAACCTGAGTGAGTGTGATTTTTTAATTGTCCTGTTTTTTATTGTGTAACACCTGTCCTGTATTCAGAATTCAAGCTAGTAAATACATGATGTCTTTAGGGTCAAGGATCATTAGTAGGTTCTTATCAATGGAAACGTGCATTAAAAATAAATTCCCAAGTGAAATTTTATATGCTCAAAAAGTTCCTAAAATGAAAACATAGCTTTTAATAATTGTTGGTGAATGATTTTTCCATTTTTGTCAGTAGGTGGAACTTGATGTTCTCAGTAAAATGTGGAAAAGTCAATGTGGCACAGGTTAGAGAATAGATTCAAAAATTCACCAAACATGTTTGAAGCATTTTTCATTTAAATAATTCAAATTTTATTATTAACGCAAGGCATAATTTGGCATGCTGCAAACATTGCAGTTGTGAAAGTGTGTCAGTCATGTGATTTAGTGAATTGTTGACTGAAAATGGAAGCTCTTTCTTATTCTCACCTTATTGGTGATATTTTCCCCAGATACAGTGTAGTGCTCTTGTTCCTTGTGCTGTGTGGAGTTTTAGTCTGTTGTCTTTTCTTTTCTTCTCTTCTCATCTGTCTCTTACTCCCTTCCTCCCTCTCTCCCTCTCTGTCTATCTCATTCATTTTCCTCTCTCTGACTGTTTCTGTATGTTTATGTGCCCTTTGGTAAATTGAAGGAGGAGCAGCATGCCAACACTTCGGCAAACTACGACGTAGAGCTTCTGCACCATCGAGATGCTCATATGGAGTTCAAGAATGGTATGTACCATTGTTAGTATAAAGTTTTTCTGACATGTGCTGGCTAAGAAGCTATTAAAAAGACTTCATGTTTTGTGCATGCTGAGATGCTTTACTGCTCACGGAGGTTGCACAGTGTGATTATATAGGTTACAATATCCTTACTGTCAGCTTGATCTAGTCTGCCTATTTCCCTCAAAACTCTTATAAGGTGTTTCCACCCACAGAACTGAACTCAGATCTTACTCAGTTGTTTTAGTTTTTCACACCACTCTGTTGTGTGAAAAAAATAAACAGGTGATTAGCAGTTTCAGTGCAATCTGGTACCAAAACCCTGTGACAGTTAGTCACTGCAGCAATCAGCTTCATTTGCTAAAACAAACATCATTTAAAAAAAACTATTGACCTGTATCTATATAATTTTATACACTGTGCTGCTGACGCCATGATTGGCTGATCAGCTGACTGCTTGGAAGTACAGATTTTCCCAATAAAGTGAATGTAGTGGATTCAGTAATAATCCCTGAGATGCAATGACAACAGGGGCTATTCAATTGCACAACATCCACTGAGCCTGAGGTAAATTACTGTTTTAGTTTATACTACACAGGAACAAGAAACAAGAAATTTAGATTTTTACATTTTGAGTATTGTAATCATGACAGACTAACGACTCCACGCTAGGCTAAAAGCTAACCCTAGTCAGCTGTCTTTTACAATAATTCTAGAGTCAAGAAAATTTGTCAAAAAACAAGAAAATTTGGAATAAAATTGTAAACGTGTTTTTTTTTTTTTTTTGCAAGAATTTTTTTTCACCAAACGCTACTTTATCAGCTTGCCCTGAGGAACAGGCCTGCAATCATCAAGGCCAACCGGCGAAAGCTCTTCTATCTCGGCTGTTTAATGTTAGCGTCAGGTTAGCATGTTAAATCTAGCCAGTCAGCTCTTCTCTTAATTCTAGACATATTGTACAAAGCAACAACATCTGGAATCAAACTGATGATAAGAACATTTTTTTATTTTTAGTATTAACCTTTTTTTCACCCAGAAACTACTTTATCCACCTGCTTAGCAGAACAGACCTCAGGGCCATTATATGTGATTTAGGGACCAGATTCCCTTCAAACGTAACCATTTACCACCTGGAAACATAAGGAAAAAATAGTGCTCTATGTTTTCATGTAGAATATACTAAAACATGGGCTCTCAACCTTTAGTAACTTAGGGCTCACCAATGATTGATAAAAAAAAGATTCTGAGGGCCATCTTTCCAAATACATAAATGAATGAACACAGAATTACAAAAAAGGGAAAAGTACACTGATCTTGCAAGTTGTAATTATGTGTTAGCCCACTATAAGCTGAAATAAACAAAATAAATAATTTGCTTAACCTCAATGAGACCTATATACAATCCCACCCTGTTCGCCCCTGAGGGGGAGCCATACACCACAAAAGTGACCCATCCTGCCATGACTTGATCTCATTATTTTTGAGATTTAATCGTGGCGGGATGGGTAACTTTTACTATATTCGGCTTGTCAAGGCATAGGATTACCAAATTTGGTGGATGTGTTCCCCTCAGGGAGGTCTCATTTGGGATTGTATATGGGTCACCTTGACCTTGTTTCAAAGTCCCAAGGTCACTTATTCTATATTCGGCTTTTCAAGGCTTCTTAGAGCAATAGAAAAGGTCATAGGATCACCAAATTTGTTGGATGGCTCCCTGTCAGGACTGAATCGGGTGGAATTGTTTATGGCTCACCTTAAACTTGTTTCGAGGTGACAAGGTCACTTTTTCTATGTTCAGCTTGCCAAAGCTTGTTATTGTGATAACGCTGAAAGCAAATGACATAGGATCACCAAAGCTGGTGGTTTGCTCCCTTTCAGGGACAAATTGCGTGGATTTGTTCATGGCTCACCTTGAGCTTTTTTCAAAGTCACAAGGTAATTTTTTCTATATTTGGCTTGTTAGTGCAATAACTCTGAAAGGAAATGAAATAGGATAACCAAATTTGGTGGTTGCATTCCCCATAGGAGGTCTTGGCTGGGACTGAATATGGGTCACCCTGACCTTGTTTCAAAATCAGGAGCGGTCGACCAACTAAAATCACTCCAAGAGCAAGGCGTTTAATAAATAGCAAGGTCACAAAGGGCCCCAGGGTAACTTCTGAACAACTGAAGGCTTCTCTTGCATTGGCTACTGTTAATGTTCATGAGTCCACCATCAGGAGAACACTGAACAACAATGGTTTGCATGACAGGGTTGCCAGAAGAAAGCCACTGCTCTCCAAAAAGTACATTGATGCTTCTTTGCAGTTTGCTAAAGATCTCATGGACAAACCAGAAGGCTGTTGGAAAAATGTCTTGTTGAGGGATGAGACCAAAAAAATAACATTCCAGCATAAGAACCTTATCCCATCTGTGAAACTTGGTGCTGGTAGTATCATGGTTTGGGCCCGTTTTACTGCATCTGGGCCAGGACAGCTTGTCATCATTGATGCAACAATGAATTCTGAATTATAGCAGCACATACTAAAGGAAAATTCCAGGACATCTGTCCATGATCTGAATCTCAAGAGAAAGTGGGTCATGTAGCAGGACAGTGATTCTAAGCACACAAGTGGTTCTACCAAAGAACGGTTAAAGAAGAATAAAGGTAATGTTCTGGAATGGCCAAGTCGAAGTCCTGACCTTAATCCAATAGAAATGTTGTGGAAGGACCTGAAGTGAGCAGTTCATGCGAGGAAACCCACCAACATCCCAGAGTTGAAGCTGTTCTGCATTGAGGAATGGGCTAAAATTCCTCCAAGCTGATGTGCAGGACGGATCAACATTTACCGGAAACATTTAGTTGCAGTTATTGCTGCAAATGGGGATTACACCAGATACTGAAATCAAAGGTTCACAAACTTTTAGCACTCACAGATATGAAATATTGGATTATTTTCCTCAATAAATAAATGACCAAGTAAAATATTTTGTCTCTATTTTGTATCTATATATACACACACACATAAAATTTGACTTTCCATCTTTGACAAATAATATCAAATGGCTCTGCTGATGGGAGCATCTGGACCCTGTGGTCTATTTTTCTTAATATAGTTAGTTTTTCACAGCCACGTTCATGACCTCATTAAGTTCTGGTGACATCTGCTTTGTTACTAGACTCTCTTTATACAAGAAACAGAGCATTCACTTGTGACTTCTGGTGGTCACTCTCTTACACCACAGTGTAGGTGTGTCATAGAATCAGCACCGTCTGTACAAACACCTGAGCAGTCCTTTTTGGATGAAGTAATTATCCAAATTACAAACTGCCTTATCAAGGCAGTACATTCTACAATTTGCTGATGTTCTAATTGTGAATTCTTTGCAAAACAGCAGATCTTCATGAGGATAGCTCTCAGAATCCTTTCTGACAAAAACTAAATTTAGCAATGCTTATATCAGTCATGTCATCCAGCTGTGTTGCATAAAATGGGCTTGTCTTTATTCATTCCACAAATTGGCATGCCATGTCAGGAATCTCAGGACAAAGCAGATGTAAACAATTCTTGTGGTCACAGAGAATTTGAGAGTGGTATTGTTTGAAGTTTGACTGCACCTGCCCCACCCATTAACTCTTGACTCCACCCATAGCATTAGGCAGAATGAACTCCTTTACAAGGAACACAAGCAGCAACCATGTAGCTAGCTTGCAAGGTGGCTTTTGAATAAGTTGTTAAAATTACCACTTTCAGTTGTGCCTAAAGCCCATCCTTTTTCCCAACACAGCCTGGGTGTTTTTTTCCCCCCAAGTTTCTTTGTAGCATAAATGGTTTTAGTGCAACATTAGCAACATGACCACACTGTTCCCTTGGCTCAGCTTCACTGTCTGCTGCCATTACAAATCCACATTCAGTGTATGCAGGGTGATTCTTTTCTTCTTTTTTTTTCTTTACTATATGTTTGGAGCTTTAACTGGCTCATGGCTGGTCAAATGATCCATTTTACGTAAATCTACTGCAACTGAGTTATATTGCTAGCTCTCTCTTATCTTGAGATTATGTGTCCTAATTGGGCATTTTTATATATAATTAATAAGAATATTGTGATTCAATAATAAATATAGAGCGTAGCTCTGAGTAAATGTACATAAAAATATACTCACAGGAAATGGCAATCGATTCAGAAACATGGACCCAGGCATGGTTTATTGGCTTATCAGGTTACTATCCTTGAAAAACTTCTGTGTAGTCGTAAAGCACAGGATATTTTACACACTTCAATAAACTCCTGCTCTTCCATGTTGATGTGAGTAGGACATTTGAACTCATGTTCATGGTTCCGCTAAGGTGGCATTATGGCGAACTTTTTGGCGGCATCTGTCAAGCATCATTATCTTTAAGCTCTGGATTGGTAGTCACTCAACTTGCATTACGTGAAAGTTCAGCTCAGTTGATCTCTTCACCCGCCCACTTTGTGTCGCTCAAAAAAATTTCATCTCTTATTGCTGAATTTAATAGTTATCCCCATGTTCTATCTCATGGACTATTCAGTGATATCTACCTCGCCTTTGGCACCTAATTTTTATTTATAGCTCAGTAACATTTAGCTTACATTGTTTATCTACAGGTGACGTACACATGGGAGGCAGCAGCAAAGACAGCGGTGTAAGAGAAACTGTTACACTCAAATGGTGCACTCCTCGCACCAACAGTGTAGGTAAGAGTGTAGCAATTTTGCCATTATAAACTGTATTTATAGATCAGTCAGTATTGCAGTGTGGGTGTGTGTGTGTGTGTGGGTGTGTGTGGGTGTGTGTGCTGGTTTCTAGAGCTGCATTACTGTACAGGAGCTTATCGGATCTCTCCAGTGGATGTCAACAGTAGACCCTCGTCATGCCTCACTAACTTCCTGTTAAATGGCATGTTTGAATTCTTTACTATCTTTATTATTTAATACCTTTTATGAAAGAAAAAGTATGATGATATGGAAAAGAGCCAAATTACAAGTGAAGTATGATTAATTAATCCTGAGAGAAGGACACTGAAAAGCAGCTGTAATCTTTTTTCTCTCTACTACTTTCAGGTCGTTCTGTTCTCTTGGAGCAGCCCCGCAAAGCCGGCTCAAAGTTGATCAGTCACATGCTGAGTTGCCATGGCGGGGAGATTTTCCTTCATGTGCTCAATAGCACTCGCTCCACACTGGAGGATCCTCCGTCCATCAGTGAAGGGTGCGGAGGTCGTGTTACTGATTACCGCATTACTGTAAGTCATGACAGTGTACAAATGTTGTATTGTTTTGTGAGACTTACCAGTGTCTTTTATAACTCCAACAGTCAACCAGCTTAGGAATATATTTCAGATTCTATGAATGAGAAATATTTTAAGTTATTATGTGCAATGAAATTATGAGCAGCCCTGCAGACTGTACCTTTGCACAAATTCATCTCGCATGTGTAGGCTTTGCTCTTTTTGGCAGGACTTTGGAGAGTTTATGAGGGAGAATCGCCTCACTACGTTCCCACATGTGCTAGCAGATGATGCTGGGAGAGCACCATTTGAACGAGCCAAAACCCAGCTGGAGCGTCATACGCGTTACTGGCCTATGATTATTTCCCAGACCACAATTTTCAATATGCAGGCTGTGAGTTGTGCACTTTACGTATTTAGAATGCTTTTATTTAAATTTTATTTCTTTATTTTAGTGTTATTAATTACTTAAAATTTGTCCAAAAATGATAATTAAATAGTACAGTAATTAGAGCTAGTCGAGGACATGGATCATATAGACTTGTGTTGTCATTGCTTCAGGTGGTACCCTTAGCAAACCTGATCGTAAAGGATAGTCTGACAGACGATGATGTTCTGACATGTCAAAAGACAGTGTACAACCTGGTGGATATGGAGAGGAAGAATGACCCTTTACCCATCTCTACTGTGGGCTCAAGGGGAAAAGGGCCCAAACGGTGATAAACACAAAAAAATATTTTTTTTTCTTTTGTCATTTATTTATTCACTTTCTTATTTACCTTTAATTTATTTATTTATTTGTTTGATTGCAATGCATTGCTGTTCTCTTAATGCTGGTCTTATTAGGGGTCCAAGCCCTAGTATGGCTGGAAACCCTATTGTTTTCTTTTTCAATCCACTTCTGCTTATTATTTTTCCATACATAAAATGTGTTCTACAGCCCAAACCGCTAGGGTTCTGTAAGAGATATTTATCAGCTAAGTAAAGATTACAGCAAGGAGAGCGGAGACAAAAATTTATAAACATTGGCCTGGAGGGTTGCTACAGTTCAAAAATCGTTTATGCATGCATACACTGGACAAAGCTGAATCACATGATGTAAGCCACGGCCATTTCCGCCTAGAGTTGGGTTTTTTTTTGTTCATTTGGGGTTTTTTTTGTTTGTTTGTTTTTTGCAACAACAAAAAAAAAATTATGGAGTTTGTGGAGCGGTAGGAGGAAATTGCTTGGTCAGGCTTTGACCCGCTTGATAACTGCTTGTAGTTCAACTCACATTTGGTTTTGATGTTGCATGCTTGTACATACTGTCTAATAGATTAAAGCTGAGCTTGGCAAATTTTTAGCTTTATACACAAACTGTTATATTGGTTGCCATGTTTGTTACACTCCGCCAGCAATGAGGAAAAAATTGTCATCTGTGGTCACTGTAATCCTCTTAAAAACACCGACCAATCACTGCCTTGCGGTCTGCTGAGAAATAGCTAATCAAATGCTCCCATGTCTCTCTGCTCATGCATGACTCTACCAGGCACGAACCTGCAGTTAGAGAGTGTGTGAAGGGAGGGGTATGGCTTTGGAAGGGCCTCAGAGGGCAGGGAAGAGTTTAGCTAGAGTCCTTAAAAGATACTTTAAAATTTTGCTAGCTTTCCAGATTACCAAAACCCAGCTTAAAGAGACTACATGTATGTTATTTCACTTTGTTACTTGCTGTCCAATTTTATATTCAGTCACTTCAGGACTCAACAAAAGCTTTGTGTATTGTAGAGATGAACAGTACCGGATAATGTGGAATGAACTGGAGACTCTGGTTAAGGCACATGTAGAAACCACTGAGAGACACCAGCAAGTTCTTGAGTGTATCAGCGCCTGCCGAAGCAAACCCCCAGAAGAGGAAGAGAGGAAAAAACGGGGAAGGAAAAGAGAGGACAAAGAGGATAAGTTAGAGAAGAACGGTAAAGAGTCTGAGGAAAAGGGATGGACTCAAGATGCTGAAAGGTTTGAAGGGGTTTTTAATACATATCTGTTTGTTTAAACTATTTAAACATGAATGTTCACAGAGAAAGTCTGTCTGATTAAGTTGTTGTTTCTCCTGCATAACCCTAAGGCTATGGATGACAGCCCAAAAGATAATGAATTTAGAAATAAACAATCTGCATTGCTAGTCCCTGTTTTGTAAGTTGCGATTTTGCAAGAAAGTCACTCTGGACACCAGGACTGTTGACTCTTTGTATGATATAGATAGCTGTATAGAAAGCTAGCTGCCTTGTAACATCATGAAAAAATATTCGTACTTACTTTGTGGATTGGGAACATATGATGCTCTTGTAGGGAACTTTTTTCTTTGGATTTTTCTCCTGGGTGGTTTTGATGAACTTGGTTTGAGTGGAAAAATCATCTGTGTGTTGACATCTCTGCTAAAGAATGGCTGCTACTGACTCGGTGGGTTGAAGTGGGCTTGAGTTTATTGTATTCTCCTATTTCCAGCTCGACTACCATTGATAATCCACCTTTTTTTAGTGTCCTTAGGAAAAACATAGCAACTCAAATGTCAATCCCTGACATGGTTATTAAAGCATCCAGGCACACTACAAGTTATACCCGGCATTTTGACGTTATTGACTCTGTCTGTGCGTCCCTCGCTGGCGTACATAACCCACAATCCCTTGTGCGACTTAAATCCAATATGGCATATTGCAGAGCATTTCCCCAATTTGGCCGAAAAGGATGGGAAGGATGACATGCATGACATACATACGCTATTGGCAAAAAGTCTTTCCTAGCTTTCTGTTTTTTCTGGAAATAGGTAATTAGGCTGGCTCAAATAGCACGGTGACATGTTTCATGGGGCCTTTAAGGTAATAGATTGAAATAAGATGTTTGAAATAAGAAAACTTATATTTATAAAATATACGAATGCTTTACATAGCAAGTATATAGAGTAGAATGTTTTTATTGTCATTGCATTGAGAACAATTCATCTTCTTCTGCTTAATCCACGGTTGGGTCACGGGGGCAGCAGCCTAAGCTGCTTCAGAGGTCAGAACAGGTTCAGACATCCCTCTCCCCAGCCACTTCCTCCAGCTCTTACCGGGGGGACACCGAGTCGTTCCCAAACCAGCCGAGAGACATAGTCCCTCCTGCGTGCTCTGGGTTGACCCCAGGGTCTCTTTCCGGTTGGACATGCCCGAAACACTACACCAGGGAGGCGTTCTGGAGGCATTCTAATCAGATGCCGAATGATCGAACTTCTCACCCTATCTCTAAGGGAGAGCCCTGCCACCCTGCGAAGGAAGCTCATTTCAGCCGCTTGTATTTGCGATCTTGATCTTTCTGTCACTACCCAAAACTCGCCACCATAGGTGAGGGTAGGAACGTAAAGCAACTGGTAAATTGAGAGCTTTGCCTTCTGGCTAGCAGCCTCTTCACAACGACGGACCGGAACAAGCTTCACTTTACAGCAGAGGCTTTCTGCCTGTTGATCTCCTGCTCCAGCCTTCCCTCACTCATGAACAAGACCCCAAGAAACTTGAACATCTCCATCTGGAACAGGACCTATTCTAGACCCGGAGGGTGCATTCCACCCATTTCTGGCTCAGAACCATGGCCTCGGACTTGGAGGTGCTGATTCTCATCCCAGCCGCTTCACACTCAGCTGCAAATCGCTCCAGCGAGAGCTGAATGTCCCGGCTCGATGAAGCCAAAAGGACAACGTCATTCGCAAAAAGCAGAGACGAGATCCTGTGGCCACTAAATATTATGAAACAGAACCGGTGACAAAGGACAGCCTTGGCGGAGGCCAACCCCCACTGGAAACGAATTCGACATGTTGATACCAAAGCAGACCAAACTCTGGCTCCGGCAAAGAGACCGGGTGGCCCGTAGCAACAGGTCCAGTATACCATATTCTCTGAGCACATCCCACAAGATAGTCCGAGGGACACGGTCGAAAGCCTTCTCTAAATCCACAAAGTACATGTGGACAGGTTGGGCAAACTCCCATGTCCCCTCCAGGATCCTGTAGAGTGTGTAGAG
This sequence comes from Tandanus tandanus, assembly GCA_039654325.1. Lineage (NCBI taxonomy): Eukaryota > Metazoa > Chordata > Actinopteri > Siluriformes > Plotosidae > Tandanus > Tandanus tandanus. The sequence continues at coordinate 16,161,058 of JBCNYH010000021.1, forward strand.
CTGGTCGAGAGTGCTGCGGCCATAACGACAACCACATTGTTCCTCCTGAATGCGAGGTTCAACCATCGGTCGGATCCTCCTCCTCCTAGTTGGAACACACTCTCCGGCCCCCTTTTTTAAAAAGGGGAACTACCACCCCGGTTTGCCAATTCAGAGGTACGGCCCCCGAAGACCACGCGATGTTGCAGAGACGTGTCAACCAAGACAGTCCTACAACATCCAGAGCCCTGAGGTATTCCTCCATCGAGGAGCTTTTTAACTACCCCTGCGACCTCCACTCCCATGATGGGTAGACCCCCTCCCTAACCCCTAGGCTCTTCCTCTTCCACAGAGGGCATGTTGGTGAGATTGAGGAGGTCTTCGAAGTGTTCCTGGTGGTCAGGCTTCTACCCATGGAGCCTGGCCAGGCCCTGCCCGAATAGGAGACATGGGTCCCCCCTCCCATGGACCCACCACTGGATGGACGGACGTCATTGATTTTTTTTGTGCTGTGTAGACCACCCTCTGGAGAGTTACACTGTCTGTCTTTGAGCAGTTTCCAAACCATGTCAAGATGGAGTAGGTCCGTATGCTGTCTATTGAGCAGTGATAAAAAGTCCAGCAGACTAGTGGAGATATGTTTTTTCTCTCTCTCTCTCTCTCTCATTGTCCTGAGGAATTGTCTGTGCTGGGCCATCTTTACTGCTGCAGTGGTGTTTATGCTCCATTTTAAATCACTGGTGATGTGAGTCCCTAGAAACTTGTAGCTGGTCACCTGCTCCACCTCCTGGCCTTCTATCCTAAGTGGCCTCTGCACATCGTGTTTACTCCTGAAGTCCAGGATGAGTTACTTTGTCTTTTAATGTTTAATGACATGTTATCTGCACACCATTCTGTCAGTCTGCAGACTTCAACTCTGTAGGCGGTCTCATCCCCATTTGAGATGAGACCTATGATGGTTGTGTTGTCTGCGAGCTTGATGATTGTGTTTGTGGATGGATAGGCAGGCACAGGTGGGGAGGGAATATAGAGCCGGGCTGAGAACACACCCATGCGGGGCTCCTGCACTGAGTGTCAGGACTGGGGAGGTGTGGGGACCAAATCTCACTGTTTGTGGGTGGTTGGTCAAAAAGTCCTTAATCCATTAACTCAGATGTTCATGCAGACCCAGCTCCTGTAGCTTCCTGATTAGTACATTGGGAATGATTAAAGGCAGAGCTAAAATCCACAAGCATCAGTCTTACGTATGCCACTTTCTGCTACAGGTGGAACATTGCAGTGTAGAGCACAGCATTTAAGGCATCCTGTGGCTCTGTTTGCCCTGTTAAGCGTACTGGTTTATGAAAAAAGCGTACGAAAGTTTGTGTTTGATGCCCTGCCGTACATGTGCCAGGTCCATGGTGGTGAAATGACCTTCAATCCTCTCTCTATAAGTCACCTTGGCTATCTTTACACCCCTTTTGAAGTTCTGTCTCGCCAAGCTGTACCGCTCTTTGTCTGCAGACTTGTAGGCTACGTCACATTTCCTCATGAGGAGCTAAACCTCTTTTCTCATCCATGGCTTCCTGTTTGGGAAAACACTGATTTGCCCAGTAATAGTATCGACAAAGCTATGATACTATATTATGATATATGATACTAAATAATTGTTGAGAAAAATGAAAGTGAACTTAAGATCTTTTTTCTCATTTTTTATGTTACTAAAATCTCTGAAGCCATAACATTATAGCAGAAAAGATTATGGTCTTCTAAATAAGGTTCTTATTTAGAAGACCATAGCTTTTTTGATCTAATGTTATGGCTCCAGAGATTTTAATAATGACTTTAATTCACACCCCCAAATGAATGAACCTTTGCCTGTTTTTGTTTCTTCAGACTGAAGGGAGTTATGGAGCGAGAGAAAGAGAACGCAGGTGAATCTGGGCTCATTAAGGACTCTCCAGATTCTCCAGAGCCATTCAATAAAAAACCTAGACTCACTTTAGAAGATCTACAGCTGCAAGAGAAATCCAAAGGTATACATTTCATTTACAAGATCCCTGTGTTTCCAAGTCCTCCAAGTCCTTAGAGGTGCCTCTCGTGGCAAGGATGGAGCATGTTTGTTGTTTTCCCTTCACCCTCGGTATGCTCTCAGAATGAACTCCTTGCAGTGGGGACATTTAGGAAGAGATTGGTCATCATGAACACTTCATCATGAACACAACAATTCAATTCAGTTTTATTTGTATTTTACAATTGACATTGTCGCAAAGCAGCTTTACATAGTAAAAGTAATTTTAAAATGAATTTAAACATTTTTCTACAACCCCCTACACATCCCTAATGAGCAAGCCCGCGGCAACAGCATTTCAGTTTATGCAAAGGAAGGGGAAAACAACTTGTTTGCAATTGGACTGAGTCCTTGGTGAAAACTGTATGTTAGTTTCTGTTTCTACTACATAGTTTGTTTGAAAGGATGGAAGAGCAGAGTGAAATCATAAGGGTATTTTTCAACAAAGGACATGCATCATGTAATTCTTGATATACTTTTAATGTGACAAAATGTCACTTGGGACTTTGAAATCATTCCTAGATAGCTTTGTGAAGTTGGCCCCCCACTTTCTCAAAATTTCAAAATAGCACTGCCATTCGTTTGTGCAAGGATTTTGCTGGTTTGTGCCATAAAAATTTGCCTTTTCTGGCATGTGACGTCACTCAGCCCCCCCACCATGTCCAAATCTCAACAAAGTGGTCTCAATTGTTTTTGCTACGTTTGTGCTGTTGAAAAAAAAAAAGAATTTCCTGTTATGATTTCAAAGTTATTAATGTTTTATTCCTTACGCGTGTCACGTCATCAACGAGTTATATGAAAAGGTCTGACAGGAATCTTGATGGGAATCCTTGTTTCTGTGGAACAGATGTTAGGAGATGCATACACACACACTTGAGGAAAAGCTATTGTAGCAGTCTGAGCTCGCCTCTCTGGTGACTTTCTTGAAAAATAGGCAAAATTATTTGTGCTTTACGACTACATTTATGTGAAAGAGGTAAGACACATTTATTTGATGAAATGCAAGCCTTGACCAGCAATGTTTCATGTATAACAGTGTCTTAAATTGGCTCTCACACTTTATTATTACTATAAGCATATACAGTACATTGACAATGATTGATTTAGTGTCTACTGAATCAGTTTGGGGGTTTATCAGAAATGCATCAGTTTTACATTTTAAAAAAACCTGCTCGCAATTAGCAACCTGTCTGCGCATCGTGGGAAAATATTTAATAGCAGCCGACAGGCTACTGATGCCAACTGGGCTCCAATTGTTTGTGCTATGTTTGTGCTGTTGAAAAAAATAATTTTGCTGTTATGATTTTAAAGTTATCGTTTTATTTCTTACTGTATCCATTAGCCCCCCACACGTCCAAATCTCACCAAAGTGGTCTCAATCGTTTGTGCTGGTTTGTGCACAAACGATTGAGACCATTTTGGTGAGATTTGGATGTGGTGGGGGTGCTGAGTGACGTCACATGCAAGAAAATGCATTTTTTAATTACTTAAATACCTTAATAGAACAAACGAAAATTTTTACGGCACAAACCTAGCACAAACGAATGGCATGCGAGTTTGCTGGCCAACCCAGCACAGTAATCCCACGGTCACTGAATCAGGTTTTGGTACTTTTGGCAGTGTGGGCAGGTGCCAAGTCCTGCTGGAAAATGAAGTCAGCATCTCCATAAAGCTT
>JBCNYH010000021.1:16203872-16223915 GCA_039654325.1 Tandanus tandanus
TCACTTTTAACAAAACATAAATGCAGCACCTGGTCACATGAAACCCAGGGAAAGAACTACCGTATACCGGCTGAGAACCGTGTGACTTCACACATACAAAGACCCAACACCTTCTAAACGGTGCTGGCTTCTTAAATAGGCTTTGTGCCTAATAGTTATTTGCCAGCAGGTGCGGCTCCTCCCCCCCTACCGGAGGGAAAGGTGTTGGTGGTGTGCCGCCCTCTGCTGGTTGGTGAGGGAACAGCAGGCCTGGAGTCCAGCTGTCTCCTCACAGACTGGAAGGTGTGGTATGCACTAAAATTCCACAGTTGTATTGGAATGTGTTAGCCCTGTTACAGCATTTAGTACATACACTAAGGCCAGCGCGCACAGTGCAAAGTTCACCGGCATGATACAGCTCATTTGGTGGCCCACAAGTATCATGGCACAACCACTAATTCCACGACATTAAAGCGATCAAAACCCACAGTGGTAGTCAAAAGGAACCAACCATACCAAAGGTATGTGGTGGGTTTAAAAATGTGTCAATAAATCAAAAACTGTAGATGTGGACTACGTGTGGTTAAGCTGTAAGTTTTATGTTCCTGTTGTGCTTCATTTGCAATAACTTCTCCAGCGAGCTGATACAGCAGGAAAATACATGCTGTGTCTATATATTATTCTCCTGTTGTGCTACTGTCTGCCAGTTCATCTTGCCTCTCTCATGAGTTGCAGTGTTCCAGCTCTCAGCGTTTTGTTCTTTGATTCCCTGCTCTGCCTCTCCCCTGCCAGACATGTTTGGACCCCTTTGGTTTTTGGATAGATTTTTGGATTTTCTCCCTGTGCTTCGGTGAGTGCCTCTGTGTATTTGAACTCAGACTGTCTCAGGGTTTGGATTTTGGATCGAGGACTTATTTCAGTTTGCCAGTGCCCCATTAGACCCCCCTAAAGCAGCTCTGGAACTCCCACACCTCCCCTTTCTGGTGTGCTTCCTGGAGAACGAAGTTCCTCAACTTTACCAAGGGTACAAATATTTTTGTAATCATAAACTCCAGTCTCCACCCCACTCTTACATCTGCTGGGTTCCCTCCTAGGAGTGCCCCCCCCAAGCAGTTGTTGGGTGTGAACCACCAGACCTCCACTGAAGCTTTGCCTCCTATTGTCAATAAATCACCTTAAACGTAACTGTTGTGCTCTGGATCCTCATTTGCTCACTGTCTTGAACCTGACAGATAAACTACATGTATCATATGAGGTTTTGGTGAAGTATTACCTTGATTTCTGATCACTACAGGGGTAACTTTTTTATTCAAACCCTGTATTAGTATATAGATGGTTGTATAAGTGTGTGTGTGTGTGTGTGTGTGTGTGTGTGTGTGTGTGTGTGTGTGTGTGTGTGTGTGTGTGTGTGTTTGCGTGTATAACACAGAATCTGGCGGCATGGTGGAACAGTGGTTAGCACATCTGCTTCACAGCAAGAAGGCCTGGGTTCAATTTCGAGCTCGGGCGTTTCTGTGTGGAGTTTCCTCTGGGTACTCCAGTTTACTTCCACAGTCCAAAAAAAATGCACAGTAGGCTAACTGGCTGTTCAAATCGTTCCAGGTTGTGAGTGTGTGTGTGTTGGCCCCACAATGGTCTGGGTTCACCCAGAGTCGGCTGAGATAGGCGGGATATAAAAATTATCTGTACAATTATTAATTATCTGAACAAATAATCTGTTTAATTTATTTGGAAGTGGAAAAAAACAGTAAGCGTTCATTGACATAATACAGGTGCAACATAAACTCTGCAATTGCATCTTGTTTTAGGAAAGAGGCTCCATTTAGGGGTGTGATGCGGTTTAGGAGCTGTTAATTCTGTCAGTTCCATCAGTGGTGCAGTTATTTGGAAAAGTCAGACTTGAGTGCACTTCTTTAGGGTATAGGGATTCTATAATGTATTAATAATGATGTAGAAGTTTCATTAACAGTGTTATTAATGGACCTTGTATTTGCCATATAAAAATCAGAGAGAAAGGGAGAGTGTGGAGGAAGCCTACTCAGCAGTGGCAACAGTACAGGGACAGTCCAATAAAACAGAGACATTTATACACAAAGAAATCGAGGTACCAAAAAAAAAAAAAAGAGTAAAGTATGCAGGATGAGATTTGGGCATCAGCAACCTAAACAGCACACTTTATATGAAGGGAGAATACACACTGGGGCTTTGTGATCAGAGCTAAGAGACTGAGACTGTAGAACATTTCATTATGGACATTTCTAAAAGAAAGACAAGAAATGAGAACTTAATGATCTTAAAGGGAAATCCAATGTTCATAAAAGCTTGCATACATCGTATACATCTTTGCACATCAAACCATGCTTTTGTTATTAAGAGCATCTTTATGAAGAAAAAAACAAGTAATAAATCTTATTATATATTAATCTACTACTAATCTTAGAGGGGCAACATTGTACTGCGAAAGGTCACACATGATTCACATGTAAGCACATAAATACAGAAGTAATATGAATATGAATAACGGCGGGTTATACCATTCGTTCCTATAAACGAGCCGATGTTTGTCTGAGGTGTGACCGTCAGCTCGTATTATGTGTAGATGTGCCTAGTTTTATTTTATTCAGAAGTTCTGTGGTTTATATCTGATTTGTTAGTGTAATGTTTGTATACTGTTATTTTTGCCATTCACTTGCCCTAATATGAACTGGCGAATTGCAGTACTATGCTCACGATTTCGCATTCTCGCGAGAGTGAAACGGCGGTCTTCAACAAGCTGGCTAATGCAAACTATCAACCGGATTTCTGCAGATTGTAACTTTGAAAATGTAAACATGTGATTAAATGGACATAAAAACCACCTGAAAATAAACATGTATACAAACAGTATGTTTATGTGTATCATGTGAGTCTGTGAAGCTTGTTTTTCATTGGACTTCAGGACACTTGGACACTGAGTGACTACAACCTGTAGGTGGCAGTAATTCAGCAACATTGTGGATGCCAGTTGCCATGAAACCCCGAAGAAGAAGAAACTGATTCAGGAAGACAGAAGCTAAAACAAACTAGATGAGAAACGAAGAGAAGCCGCTGTAACGAAAAACGGGACGAAAATATGAGGAAGGTGCCAGAACTAACACCCTTTTCCAGGCAGGTCGCTGACGACACAAACCTGACCAGAGAATCCACCGTTTGCGCTAGCACTACTGCTAGCATTGCTAATGTTAATCATGAAGAGGCGCGAGCCATTGCTGTGGGCGGGGCCGGCTCAGAGAAGCCACGTGACACTGCTGCATGCAAGTCAGCCTCGGCCGGGGAGGGGAGCAGAAGCGAACAAAATGGCGGAACACCTAATAAACAACTTCCGGTGAGTAACCATAGTGACCGCTTGTGTTCCACTTGAATAAGGTCCGTGCTGTGTGAAAGAGAAAAGAGGCTAAAAGTAGCTGTGGACTGAAAATATCAACAATTCATAAACAAACCACAGAAAGATAAAGCAAATAAATATAGTTTTAAATTTTTCTTTTTAAGAATTTCAGTTTTAAAGACTACAGATTAGACTTGTATTTGTTTATTCTCTAATACACAAACTGACTAACATTTTTATCATAACTTTAATAATTTAATTTTTTAAATCAGGGAATTATGATGATGATGTGTTTTACTGATCTAATATATTACAACTATTTTCTGTAATAACTAATTTATTAATAACTAAATGATTTGCTGTTTGTAGAATGCCATCATTGTTTTTAATTGAGCTTTTTAGTGTTTGGTTTTCATCGTATGAATCCCATTAATCTGAAAATTATAATAATCATTAATATTCATCTCTCTCTCTCGTATTAATTATAATAATAATGAAACAGTATGTATGAAAACTCATGTTTTACGTAAATTAACTGAGTCTAGAGGAAAATACCACCTGAAACATAAATAAACAAAGCTCTGAGTGACTGAAAATATTGCAGAAATCACAAGGAAGATGTTGGCAATGAGATCTACATTTATAATACCTGTGTTTTCCTGACATTTGTTCTTATTACCCCGTAAACATAAATTGACGACCACCTTAGAGCAGCCAGCACACCTCAGGTCTAGAACGCATGCAATACCTGTAACAGTCCACATACCTTCTACAAGTCTTTCTAGGATTAACTAGAAGGTAACTTGGAGAGCATAAACCTCCACCAAGCTCACAAAGAGAAGCAGCAACCACACAGCACCCCCTGCTGGGCTTGCATTAATACCACACTTCCAAATATACATCCTTTTCCCCAATGTTAATGAATCCTTTCAAAACGTCCGGGACCAGAATTTGATCCGGATCATCTCCAAAACATAACGTGTGTTCTGAGGACTGTACTTCACCCCTCCAAAAAAATCTTCAAAATCTGTTCTTAACTTTTGCGTGAACCAAACTCCCCAGCACACGTAAACAGACACAAACCAAACCAGCATAGACAGAAACACAAGCTTCGTAGTGGAGGTAATTAGGATAGAAAAGGGAGAATACGGGATGTGGAGGGCCCCATGCCTGTGTTTACCTTCAGCCTCGAAATCACCAAATTCTGCACAGAGATTCAGCATCATGTGTGTTGTACATCTGTTACACAAGAACTCTTAATTCCTCTCACTCTGTACTGTGCAGTGACATCACACATAAGTAGACAGCATCATTTTTTACAGATATATATATAGCCAGATTGAAGGAGATTCCTCACAGCAGTATTTCAACTCACTTGGAGTTTCTCTGCAACATCTGTTGCCTTACAGCGGTAATTATGTTCAACAGCCCAAAGTCACCTCTCAGAGAGCCCAGGACATCCTGAGGGGGATGCTGTTGATTTCTTGCCTTTGCTGGTAAATTGTACAATCACTCTGTTGCCTATAGCAAGAGGAATCCAGAGGTTTTGTGTAATCTGACGCTGGTTAAGTCCATCCTCATACTGACCCACAATACACTCTCTTTAAAAATCAGACAACTCTTTTGCTCCTAGCATGGCTAGTTGCTGTAAAAAAAAAAAATTATAATGACAAGTTTGATCAGATGTGTTTCACAGATAAAACTCTGTGATGAGGGGTGTGTATTTACTTTGATATTCGTTCACTTATTTTCCAAACCGCTTAATCCTACTAGGGTCGCAGGGAGGCAGGAGCCTATCTCAGCTGACTCTGGGTAAAGGCTCAGGAAACCCTGAACAGCTCGCCAGTTCAACACTCACACTTGGGGACAATCTGGAACAGTCAGTTAGCCTAATGTGCATGTCTTTGGATTGTGGGGGGAAACCAGAGTACCTGGAGGAAACCCACACAAGCATGGGGAGAACATGCAAACTCCACACAGAAATGTCCTCGCCGAGCCCGGGACTCGGACCCAGGACCTTCTTGCTGTGAGGTGGACGTCCAAACCACTATGCCAGAGTGGTGAGTCATTAAAATAAAATCAGTTTAATGGAGTTTAATGTTTTGGGGGTTTTTTTCTTTCAGATTTCGGCGCTGAACAAAGCGTCGGTCTATATAAGAGACAGAGAACGAGTGGAAACCATCATCAAAAACATGCAGAGAGAAGGAGCTAAAACACTGCAGGTATACACACACACACACACACACACACACACACACACACAGTTATGCGTATATAGTTTGCTGTTATTGTACCTTTGGTTTTAAATAAATTGCTCTGGATTTTATTCGTCTGAATGTATTTTAATATTTAAAAACCCTATAAATTTAATAATCCGTTCATTTTCTAAGCCGCTTATTCCTCATTAGGGCCACGGGGAGGCTGGCGCCCATCTCAGCCGACTCGAGGCAAAGGCCACACACACAACCATTCACGCTCACATATAGGGGAAATGTGGAACAGCCATAGCACATTTTTGGACTGTGGGAGGAAACCGGATTACCCGGAGGAAACCCACACAAGCATGGGGACCTTTTGTTGCTGTGAGGGAGACATGCTGACCGTATAAGTTTATACTTTGATTCATGTTATTATTCCAAATGTATTTATATAGAAATGTATTTAATCGGAATCTGATATTATTGTATAACTATAATATTAACTATACTACAATATTAACATCTCAGACTGCAATACGGCTTCAATTATAATTACCTTTAAATCTTAGCGCGTCAGTCCCTGGGAAGAAGGATTTATTTACTGAAACAGATGGATGGTTGCTGTCGCGGTTTAGATTGCTACGGCGTGTACTTAAGCAGATCTGTAACTACAGGTGATACTGCATTAATAGCTTCTCTTCTGCATTATTCTTTTATTTTAGGTCCCTTAATTCCACTGTTCACATTACTTAAAATTAACCCTTTTCCCTTTAGATCTCTGACAAGAGAATTCAGTTTCAGCGCTTGTAAAGTGGTTTTCTCTAACTTTGATGCCAGTCTATGGTAGTGCTTTGAACGGTGCGTTTGTGTGTGTGTGTATATATATATATATATACACACACACACACACACAGTGTCATTTATTCATTAATATTTGTATGTATTAAACTCCACCTCTTTATAGAAGCATTTGCTGATTGGTTAAATAAAGTAAAGGAACGAAATCAATTTAATGATCCTCCTCTTTCTCAGGTATTCTTCACAGCAGCGATCTCATTAGTGAAGAAGGTAAAGCTGAGGTAAATAAAACACCATCAGTGTTCTTAAGGAAAAAACTCATCGTACAGAAAGTTTAAAAGCTATTAAAGAAGTCTGAAGTGGAAATAAACACTCTGTGTGCTGCAGTTATTTGGAAATAATCTACAGTGTGCAGTTCACTTTATTCAGCAGTGCTGTAGTATAATGTACTGAAATGATTATAGTTCTAAATCAGATTGGGTAAATAAATAAATATATAAATAAATAACTTTATTGCGTCAGTATTAATCCAGGTTTGATGTGATTTTTAATTTCCCGTCCAGTAATAATGTGCTGTTTTGTTTTGTTTGTCTTCACTTTGAGTGCAGATGTCGAAGTTGTTGGCTCATTATTACCCGATTGAGATTGATGACTCGATGTCGGTGGAGGAGAAAGTTCCTTACATGGTGGAATGGTCAGTGATCACACCCACATTAAAACATCACTTAATTTCTAGGTCATCAAGGGGCAAATAATCACTGAACAGCCACTCAAGAGGGGCAACCGTGAAACCTGTGTGGCAAAATGATTGGTTTATTTAGGAGGTTTGAACACTGTTGTACTGGGAATCAATAAAACTGCGATTGGAATGCTTTCCCATGTATTTAATTTGATTATATTTTAATACCTTTCCAACATTTTGTTTGATCTCTTAACACAGGAACAGGAAAATAAGTGCAGTCTAGTTTAAAGCTAAATGTAGGTAAAGTGGCTGAGGTTATACAATACACCGTAGATGAGCGGTCTTTTACATTTACATTTAACATGAATGAAACTCTGAACAACTGTCTATAGAACAGCAGCCTCACAGTTCCAAAATTCTTTATAAAATAGAACTATTTCAAACAGAACTAAACCAGTCTCACAATCACAGCTTCTAACACCCTATCACCTTCGGTGTCGTTTTTACCTTGTCTGAGGTGTTTTCTGAGGTTTTGCCTCTGATGCGGCGCCAGTTTTCAGGTGCGGGCGCTCATGAGAAACTGGAATTTTTTTATCCAGCCTTGCTACTAACTTCACATAATAAGGAGGCACGTGTCCCTTTTTCCTAAAAGCTCCGACACTCTTCACTGACTCCTTTTCTTTGACAATGTCCTGATGCTTGACCACAGAACTGAATGATGCAGAAGCAACAGCGCATGAATATATGCATGTGTTTGTCAGAATGTGCGCCAAATTCCAAGTGTCCAGCTATCATCAGATCCTATTGAACAATGCAGTAGAATCTGTTGTAATGAGTGACGTACACAGTAGTTTATCAGCACAAATAAAGGCTTATTTAAGGCTTCAGTTCTGTGAAGCCGAAAGCTAGCTTTCAATCTTTCTTATGGATGACTAGCTGTCGCCACCTAGTGGATGAATGATGGATAACATTTCATGTACGATAATCATATTCACTGAAGTCTCTCGCGGGCCACATGAAATGAACTGGTGGGATGGGATCGGGCCGCAGGCCTTGAGTTTGACACCAGCGCTCTCGATAATGAACAGAAATGTAATAAACAAACCTTCAAATTCATTTCTGTATGTCAGCATACACTGAAAAGTGTGTGTGTGTGTGTGTGTGTGTGTGTGTGTGTGTGTGTGTGTGTCAGGTGGACTAAAGCTCATGATTTGCTCATCAAACAGAAAATCAGGAAAGAGCACCTGGCTCAGGCTGTAAGAGACTCGGGCGCAATGTTGAGGTGGTAACCCAAAAGGCATCATGTTTCTTATACTTCACTTTGTTTACTTCTCTGTGTCATGCTCTCAGTACATACTGGTGTGTGTGTGTGTGTGTGTGTGTGTTAGAGAGGGTTACAAGTCTTTCTTCGACGTGCTCCTGCAGAACTCTCTCCCTGTGCTGATCTTCTCAGCCGGAGTTGGAGATATTTTAGAGGAAGTGATCACCGAACACGACATCTTCCACTCGAACGTGCGCATATTCTCCAACTACATGGACTACAACCAACACGTAATGACTGCAGGATCTTATGCTTTTTACATATATCTTACATTATTATTATATCTTATTTGAAGAGAGTGCGAGCCTCTTCGCTAGCTGATAATTTAGTTAGCTGTTAATGTATTAGCTAGCACAAAGCACAAACATAAACTGAACATAATGGTGACATTACCGTGTACTGTTACTCTCACACTATTGAGATGTGACTCTATAATGCTTTGTGTGTGTGTCAGGGTGTGGCATGTGCGTTTAAGGGGGAGATGATCCACACGTTTAATAAAAGAGAAGGCGCTCTAGAGAACACACACCATTTTGTACACGATCGAACCAACGTGCTGCTGCTGGGAGATTCACTGGGAGACCTGAACATGGCCGACGGAGTGCAGGACCTTCACAACATCCTGCGCATCGGCTTCCTCAACGACAAGGTGACACACCCACTAAACGTGCACAAAGATACGCCTCCTTCCTAAAACGTGCTGTTAACGCTTCTCAAACTCTGAATCCTGTCATAACTTATTTATTACTCATTACTTAAAGCTCAAATCATGACTCGCATAAAGTTTAGTTTTATACTGGAACGTCAACACAGAATCTCACCAGGATTTTCTTTTCTCATCAACAGGAAAAAATCCTGTGGTTTCATTGCATCTGCTAAAAAAATCTAAATGTTCAGGTGCTAAAATAATAATTAACATATTCATAACTTTTTGTTATTAAGAATTATTTGTTCTTTTAACTTAACATTTGCAGCTAAAACTTTATTCACTTATTATTTATTATAATGATTATTTTGGTTAACAGAATTTCTTTGCATATGTAAGAAAAAAATATTTATATTTTCTAAAATGTACGTGTGTGTGTGTGTGTGCACTACATTCCTACAAAACTTAAATTGATGCTATTACTACAAAGTAAATGTTTTAATCTTCAGTAATCAGTTTGTATCAAGTACATTTCTCTGTTTTTAATATAAAATCTGAGGGATGATGAGAGAGAGCGAGTGTCATGGTGACTGATATAATAACATTACACTCCCATTCTAACTCGATGTGAAGGAGTTTTGATGGATGAATCCCAAATGACCCCGTGCATCCCATATAAATGCCCTCTGTAACCCTGGGTTACTGGAGCATGATGTCCATGATCTCCTCTTCAAAAAGGCGCGGAGCTCCATGATTTATGATCGCACTTGGAGCACGACTGGGGTATAAAAAAGGAGGCAGGGTGTATCCAAGAGATGAAACCTGAAGTAATCGTGTTGCCAAGTTCATCAAGATTCCCTATGATGGTGCATCAAGTTCTGATAAGGTCTGTTAAGCTCTACTGCGCCCTTCCATCAAATCGTAATGCATTGTATTCATTGTGATTCTCTCAAACCGTGGAGATCACAGACATCATTGCCTCAGTGTTAACCCAGAGTAATGTACGAACGGCTGCAGAACACTATGTAGTGCACTACTCTATTACAGACGCAGGGATTTGTAATTTAGTCCACACTCGTAAGAGCACCTCACAGTTTATTAGGAATCGTTACATAACTAATTAAAACATGTATTTAAAACTTTACCTTACTTTTATACTGTATATATAATAGTACATCTCAAATATTTCAATATAATTTATTCCTAATAATTCTTAATATACTCTAATTGTTTGCGATGTAGGAACACATGAAAGGCTGAGAGCCACAGTGGTCACATTTGGACAGACGTGGATAAGGCGATAGGATCTGCTGTTAAATGATAATAAAAGGAGTTCCCTTCATCTTCCGTATGATCTTGAATCGTACTGTGAGCATTAGTCCTCGTTGTTTTATATTGCAAAAACGTTCATGTCGTTTTCCTTAAAAGCAGCTTTCTGCTGGTTACACCACTCTGGCGCTCAGCCCTTCATATGCACTAAGATGTGAACTAAGTGTTTTGTTTTGGTTTATCTTCATGTTGGAAGGTCGAGGAGAGGAGAGAGAAGTACGTCAACTCCTATGACATCGTGCTGGAGAAAGACGAGACGCTGGACGTCCCAAACGCAATTCTTCAGTACATCTGTGATGTGAGGAACTGAGGCCTGATTACTGTCAGACAAGTCACCTGGCCAATGGGAGACCAGCATCCTAGCCACCTGCCAATCAAATTAAACTGAAGATCAAAGGGACAATCGGACCGATGGTCACATGTCAGATTTCGATTAGTGCATTTTTCATGATTTATCAGAGCAGGTCACTTTTATTTTTACACACAATCATTAGATTTTTTTTTTTCTTTGTGTGTATTTATTTATTTTTCTTTTTTTGACAGGTTTAAATGATTTTGTTTAAAAAAACAAACGTGGTCGGTTTCTCTTTCTGAGAGATTTTATTGTTTAAATATTGAATATATTTTAGGTCATATATAGAAACATTCCTCTCTGATCCGTCCGTATAACGGACAGCTCCGTTTCTGTGTTTATCTGCTTTATTTCCCGTATCAGTCTAACATGATGGGCTGTGTTTTTCTTATTACTGTAGAAATCAACTCCTACTGGAAAGTATTTATATTGCTATTTTTGTTTTGGTATTTTTGGTTGTATTTTGTACAGCCATTGTTACTGTGCTTTATTTAATCTGAAAAATCAGCTGACTGTGAGAAAGGCGTGGTTGTTTATTGGTTTTCATCTCTGAATGTTCCTGTACTGGTCTGCTCAAGTTACTGCAGTGTGTCGTGTTCAGAGCCCTCTGGTGGCTGCCAGGTGAACTGCAACTACAGTGAGGTCTCTAAACAGAAGTCATTTATTTAACTGGTTTTACAGCCAAATAAAAATAAGTATTTTATACAAAAGAATGTTTCCCAGTTCACATCAAACACTATTAATACAAAAGAACAACAATAAAAATATCTCACCTCTTTCCATATGTAAGGAACGGAGAATGAAGGCCACATTGTTTTGTGTTTAAAAATAAAATATTAAAAAACAGTGCAAGTACACTTTTGCTGCTGGTGTTCTGATGTTTTTGCTTTAAAAGATTTCAATCCTGAGTGGTTTTCATCTCCAGGAGGAATTGGTTTTGTGTGTTTGAGAAATTTCAGCCTTTATTTATACCAGCAATTCTCTCACAGTTCTTCATGCCGAGCTTTCTCTGCATCTTCCTCCACTTTGAGTTTCAGTTCGTCGGCTGTAATGCGTCCGTCTTCGTTCCTGTCCTGGTTTTTAAACATGTCTTCAATCACACTTTCAGAATCCTGAGCCGGTTTCAGGCGACCTTTACCCTCCGCCACTTGGCGCTTGATGAACTGAGAGAACTGGAGAAAGAAATATTTTCAGAACAGAATTCACTTCGCTTTGGAATTCAAACTCAGAACTGAGATCTACCTGACTATGAGCTGACGAAGAAACAAAAAGCCCATGATGCGGTCAAAAACATTTATTTGCAAAGGTAACCTGATTACGGTTCTATTTGGGGCAGGCGTAGCCTAATGGTTAGAGAAGCGGCTTTGGGACTAGGTCACTAGTTCAATTCCCGAACCAGCAGGAAAAATGTGTGGTGGTGGGGGAGTGAGCTGCACCTTCTCCTCCTCCACCTTCATGGCTGAAGTGCCCTTGAGCAAGGCACCTAACCCCCAACTGCTCTCCGGGCGTTGCAGTGTGTGGCACCCCACTGCTCCGAGTGTGTGTGTGCTCACTTTGGATGAGTTAAATGCAGAGGCAATAATTTTTCTTGTGGAATTAATACAGTATTTAAAATAAACAAAATAAAATAAAATTGAGAATAGAACTCGTGTTCATAACAGTTTATTATTTGTCTGCCACAGTGGCTTTAAGTGCCATGATCTGGAATCCCAAAACATATGAGGCCAATGGGCCTGATGGCGGCGCTATCATTTTGGGCCTAAAAAGGCATTATTGGAAAGTCATGCCCCTCATCTTTAAACCTGATCCACTTCTTCAGGTCTCTGCAGAAAGCCTCTTGGCTCAATGATGGATTTTAAAACCAATCCGTGTGAAACACAGGACGTTGATGATCTACTCTCTGCTCTATCAACACCGAATCTGGTATACCGTCTTCAGCAACTGAAATACACAACTGTATTATTAATGTTCAATATTGGTGGGAAAAAATGGCCTCCATCAGGCAAAAATCATCAAGGAAGGGATTGGACAAAACTCTGGGAATTTTCAGTCTGTGTTTAGGAATAAAACCCATAGGGGCACCACAAATAGAAAACAACCTGTACTTCAAAACCTGTTTCTTGTGATTGACAGGTAGGGAAGTTGACCACCACATGCACATAGGCACGCCCCTCCACCCCACTCTTTGTAGCCCATCCAAGCACCTGACCACACACCCCTCGGCATCCATGCACCTAGTCCTAATGAGTCAGTGTTACCTCCTCCAGTGGGACTTCTTTATCCTGATTTACATCCATAGCCTCAAAGAGCTCCTTGGGCGTCTCGTCAAGCCAAACAAACAGGTAACCTTCAGGAACACCCTTCTGTAAGGAGATGAGCTCCAGCTCAAAACGCAGCACAGCACTACCCGGAACACTTCCCGCTGTGCACGAGAAAGAGAGAGAGAGAAAATATGTATATTTTCATCATCAGGTGGTTTTTACTTACATCTATGAAGTTGCATTCTGCTAAAATGTGTTCAACAGTTTGTAAAGGCCACAATTTTGTAGTTCGTTTCACTCTTGTGAGAGTGCGAATTCTCAATAGCATGCCAATGTGTCAGATTTAATAAGGTAAGGTGCCAGCAACAATCAGAATAGACAGATATTAAACTAACAAATCAGATATAAACTAGTGAACTTCTGAATAAAATAAAAATAAGCACATCTACACATGGTGTGGTACACACACACACACACATATACACATATGTACATGTATATACACACAGTGTCTGTAACAAGACTGAAAAAAAAAAATCCTACTTTGAATCGCATTCATCGGCAAAAGCAGGGTCTTTTTTAAATTTCTGATGTTAAATAGTGGAATCTTGAATGTTATTTAGAATATTTATATTAATATTTACAAATATTAATGTTTGCTTACCGTAAAGACCCAATTGTTGCTGATATGTTTGTTTATTTAATGGGTTTAAAAAAATACATTTCTCACAAACTGTAAAGAAGGTCTCATAAATCTTGTCACCCGTGTTATTATGAACGGCAACATAAGATTCAAAATTCAAGACTCTTTATAGTCATTATGTTCACACATTACGAAATTTTGTATGAGACTCTCAGCTTTAAAAAGGTAAAAATAAGGCAGTAGACTGCAATTAACACCATCAAGAGCAATATAAGTATATATCCTATATTATATATATCCTATATTATAAGATAGAAATATAAACTCTAAACACTTGTGAATAAAAACTGAACACTGGTATGTACATTGAAGACACTATGAGATGAAATAAATAAATAGCAGCAGAGTGAATATAAACTAGAATGTAAATGTAAGTAAAGTGCGGCAGTGTAAGACAGTCATAGAGTTTGAGGATTCAATGTCCTTTTACAGAGAACTGATGTCTGTGTCCCTTCCTTGAATCACCACCTTATCGTGGTGGAGGGGTTTGCGTGTCCTATTGATCCTAGTAGCTATGTTGTCGGGGGCATTATGCCCCTGATAGGGTCACCCAAGGCAAACAGGTCCTAGGTGAAGGTCCAGACTAAGTGTGGATCAGAAGACCTCTATGAGCAGGATTATTTCAAGGACACAGTTTTCCTTGCCCGGATGCAGGTTACCGGGTCCCCCCGTAGCCAGGCCTGGGAAAGGGGCTCGAAGGCGAGCGCCTGGTGGTCGGGCTTCTGCCCATGGAGCTCGGCCGGGCCCAGCCCAAAGAGGAGTCATGGGTCCGCCCTCCCATGGACCCACCACCTGTGGGAGGGGCTATATTGGTCGGGTGCAGTGTGAGCTGAGTGGCAGCCGAAGGCGTGGGTTCTGCCGGACCGATCCTCGGCTACTGACTCTGGCTTTTGGGACACGGGATGTCACCTCTCTGGCGGGGAAGGAGCCTGAGCTGGTGCGCGAGGTTGAGAGATACCGACAAGATATAGTCAGGCTCACCTCAACACATACCTTGGGCTCTGGAACCACCCATCTCGAAACGATGATGTGGGCATCCTTGTTGCCCCCGTTCTCGGTGCCCATGCTTTTACAACTGATATGGTCGCAAAGCAGCTTTACATAGTAAAAGTGATTAAACATAATTAACATTTTTCTACAACCTATACACATCCCTAATGAACAAGCCCGCGGCGACACTGGCAAGAAAAAACTCCCTCAGCTTACACGAGGAAGAAACAAGACTCAAAAGAGAAACCCATCCTTGGACGATTACACACGACAATCTACTAATCTGTGACTGTCGCCAACTATCCGCGATTATATTGCTGACAGTCTGAGAGCGTTGTGGTCGATCACAGATGGGGATTTAGTTACAGACTTAGTTGCCGACCATCAGAGATTTTTATCAGATAATTATTTTATTTGAGTCATTTAGTACATCACACACACAGTTGTGGTTGGTCTGAGACAGTCTCAGACAGTCGCCAACTCAAAAAAATCACGGGCTGTCGCCAAAGAATCGCCCAAATGAGATCGGGCCTTCACTGTGTTAATAAACTTTCTTATACACTCTTTACATTGTGAGTGTTTAGGTCTCTCTCTCTCTCTCACCTCCTTTCTCTCCGTGTCCCAGGTGTGGAGGGATGATGATATTCCTCCTCTCACCCACACACATCCCTCTCAGACCTTCATCCAGACCGTCAATCACTTTGTCTCCTCCCAACAACACATCCTGAGGAACACTGTAATTACTCCTACTCCACACACACACACACACACACACACACACACACACACAAGAGCTCAGTCACACTTTATAAGGACAGATGGTTGATATTTGGTATAGATAATGAAATGTCCAGAGTTGTTACTGTTGAATTGATTCGTAAACATTAAAACGATTCTCTCCTACAGTTTTACTTTGGGAAGTGATGAATAACACTATAAAATTTCAATGCATAAATTAAATTCAAAAAATAATTATATGATGCATTATTATTAGGTTTACAATTGCAATAGGTGTTTTTTTTAATGAATGACTGTACAGATAACCTGCAAAATCTGTTACCACAGCACCGGTGTATGTACGGAGTATGGATGAGAAAAAAATCTTTCATGTTTGCATCTCCTCTATGGACACTCCCCTAATAGCTATTAACTCCGCCCCCTTCCAGTCTGGAAGCAGCAAACATCCGGTGCTGGAGAACACTTAAGAAGAAACTCTGGCAGTGTATATTTATAATGGAAGGATTTATTAGCTCTGAAGGGAATGAAGCTGGATGAAGAGTTAGCGATGTTACACCTGGATATTTCATCTGTGTAAAACTTTTCAGTAGGAAAGGAAGCGAGACAGTGACGGAACTCGTAAATATTAAACCATTACAGGTGGATTCTGTGTACTTATAGTTTTATAAATTTATGAACTGATGTGTGTGTGTGTGTATGTTTGTTATAAGAGAACCCACGATGTGAAGAGCAGTGTGCCGTCCATCAGTGTGCAGTTATAGTGATACTGGATGTAATCATTGACTTGGCTGGTCTCATTACACTCCTCGGGTCTGAACGTCACGTCCACCTGCACCGTGTCTTTCGGGTTGTGGAAGTCGATCACGTGAATATCGAACACCAGTACGGCGGAGGCGGGGATAAGCTTACCTGAAAAAAGTTCAAGTGTAGGAACAAAAACAAAATGTAAAAAGAATTACTAACACCAAAAGTCTTCTTTTCCCCTGAATAAAAACGACAAATGAGCCAATCAAATGATGAGGTGGAATGACTGACAGCTGTGAATGTGTACTGAATTCTCTGATACTAACATTAGATATTAGAGAAGTTACACTAACACTGCGTACTTTAGCACGCATGATAGAACACCATGATAGAACCTACCTGCTCCTTGCTGTCCGTATGCGAGGTGCGGTGGCAGTGTGATCCTCCTCCTCTCGCCTACACACACCCCCTGCA
The DNA here is from genome assembly GCA_039654325.1 of Tandanus tandanus. NCBI lineage: Eukaryota > Metazoa > Chordata > Actinopteri > Siluriformes > Plotosidae > Tandanus > Tandanus tandanus. Next base: position 16,220,452 of record JBCNYH010000021.1, read on the forward strand.
GACCTTTATCCATGCCCGAGATCACGTAGCCCAGTCCGATGTACGTATTATACGTACTGTTATGCTCGTAACTACAACATAAATATTTACAACTACAATATAGTCACTTTTTACACTATTTACACTTCAATCTAGTAACAAATCAGGTAAAATCATTTATTATTACCTCTGACAGGAAGTAATGTTTTTTCTCTGTTTGTTTGTGTGTGCACGATAAATCAAAAAGTTATGCATGGATTTTTTTTTTTATTTTTTTTTTTGTAGGATGTGGTACAAGTAAAAAACAGTGCATTTTGGAGGTGATCCGTGCATGGGATTTTGAAAGAAATCCCTGAAATCCTGAAAAATCCCTATTCGTTAATGTGTCCTGACACCCACTAGGGGGAGACATTTCATTATAACTATGCCAAGTTATAATAATCCATTTGTGCCTGGTGGAGGAATCTTGCATTCTGTAAGTAGACTGGATCAATGATAATGGTGAATGGTGGTGTTGTGTTCAGGTACGTCAAGTGTGGGAGGTTGACATAGCTAACTGTGCCAACTGGAAGGTGTATAAATGTTTATCAACATTATAAATATTGAAAAAATTAAATGAAGTTTACAGCTCAGGCCTGAAGTGCTTCAGACATGCTCGCATTTGTATATGCATTTATTTTAAGATATCTTTATCCTCTCCCCTGTCGTCACAGATAAAATAGCTGCCCACTTTGAAGTCTTTCTGAACATCGCAAACAGCCGATAAAGTCGTATTTGGTGAAAAAAAGGGCTTATTTTAGAAAATAAAAATTAGGTTCTTACCATCAGATACTTTAATTTCATATTATGTTGCTTTTTGAGTTCAGGATGAATTAGAAACATCGTTAGCTGTATAGCATATCAACCTCATAGCTTACTGATGCTAACTAGCGAGCTAGTAACATAGTAACATGACCGTCTGATGTATTGTGAGAAGGACTTAATACATTAAATTGTTTTATGTACTTACTGTGACTACATACAGCTTTTATAAAAATTATTATTAATATCATGGTGGTGCAGTGGTTAGCACGTCCGCCTCAAAGCAAGAGGGGTTCTTCCTGGGTTCGATTCCCGGGCTCGGGGCGTTTCTGTGTGAAGTTTGCATCTTCTCCCCGTGCTTGAAGGGGTTTACTCCGGGTACTTCGGTTTCCTCCCATGGTCCATTAACATGTACAGTAGGCTAATTGGCTGTTCCAAATTGCCCCTAGGTGTGAGAGTGAGTGTGAATAGTTGTGTGTGGGTTGGCCGTGTGATGGCCTAGTGGGCTGTACAGGATGTACCCCGCCCTCGCTCAGAGTCGGCTGAGAAGGGTGCCAGCCACCCCGTGACCCTAATTAGGATTAAGTGGCTTAGAAAAAGAATGAATTAATATTATTTGAACAAAATATACACAGTAGTTAGCAGGAGCCTTAGCTCACTCTCTTAATCTCTGGATAGAGGAAAAGTGTGATGACGACGACGACGACAACAGACACGAGATGACTCAAAGGGATCCATTTGTGTTTCTCCAGCTTCGCATGCATATGTGTGTGTATAAGTGTGTTTTGGTCTGTGTGTGTGTGTGTGTGTGTATGTGTATATTAGGGTGTGTCTTAACAAAATGGGAAAATTTAAATTTTAGTATTTTATACTGGCCAGGTTAAATTATTGTGACACTTCATACAAACACTCCAAATATAAATTTTGAGGCAGATAGCTCAATATTTACCACTTGCTCAACACGGCCAAAGTTTAGCATCTAGGTTCCAAGTCTAGCGTGCAAAACTATATAATGTGATCTTGAAATTTGATCAAACTTTTCTTTGTGAAAAGTCTGACAACCTGGTGACAGTGAGGCTTGAACCCCCAACCTTGGGATCAGTAATCCAGAACCCTACCCCTGGCCCACCGGCTTTCATGCAGTCTGTCAGTGAATCTCTGGCCCACAATGAAGGACAGAATCAGTTCGTTTTGCAAGTGGTTGAGCACCACTGAAGTAAATTCCCAAAAGCAGTAAAGGGAAATGACCAATTAGCTCTGTTTTCTTTCTCTGTTTATTTTTACAAATAAAAGCTTAATTTTCGTCAATATTTTTGCATATGGTGTAACTATTTGTGCTAAGTTCTAAAGTCCACTCCGATTTTTGCCAAATTTACCATGAAGCCTGTTTCTCCCATATGGCACACAATGAAAACCTGGCCAGCATTAATTTCAAAATGAGTGTATACGTATGTGTGTGTGTGTGTGTGTGTATCCTGACCTGCTGTCGAAGGCATCCCCATTGAGGAAGGTGCCGTTGTAGTGATAGCGAATGTAATCTCCCACTATAGATTTGCGTGTACAGGGCTCGGGGATCTCCTGAATTTCCACGCTGATGTCGTCTTTAGGGTTGTGCAGATCCACAAGCAGGATGTTGTACACCACCGTGGCGTGAGGCGGGATCTCGCTCCCTGAAACACAGAATAAACTGCTGTAAACCCGTTTTTCTAATGATATTGCACTGATATTATTACATTCATTTCCCTGAAACTAAACCCAACATGTCCCCTTTTAGCAGATAAACACAGACAGATCAGGAGAGCAGCGCCGTGTGGCGCATCATAATTCATCACCAGCCAATCAGAAACCTGATCCAACCAACAAACAGGAAACACTACATCCCTTAGGCTCTCCTTCCTGCACTTAGACATCTCTGTACAGTTACCAAGATTAAAGTATTGGCACCCTGGATGACCGAAGACCACTATGCTGTACTGGTCATAAAAGAAAGTGTGTGTGTTTACCGTATCCTTTCTCTCCAAAAGCCAGGAACGGAGGGATGACAAAGTTCCTGATTTCCCCAACACACATTCCCAACAATCCTTCAACCAGTCCTTTAATCAGCCATCCGTCTCCAACCAAGTTATCCTGCGTCTGAGACCGTTCATAGCTGAAACACACACACACACACACACACACTTTAATGCCAGGTAAAATATATAATTACATATGATGATGATGAGTCACTTCTGGAGGCTTATATGAGATCTATACGGTGAATGGTGTGTGTGGTTTAGGACACGCCCACAGTGCACTGATCGTGGTGTTTATGTGCTTTAGAATGATTGGTGCACAGCGATCCGTTCTCTTTCTCACTCATCCTCCTCTCACCTGGAGTCAAACTGCGTGCCGTCCAGCAGAGTTCCGTTAAAGTGAAATCGGACAAAATCGGTCCTCGTGACGGAGCGCGTGCAGTTCTGTGGCACCTTCAACACCTGAGTCTTTACATGATCGTCCATATTGAAGATGTCAAGCAGGAGGAGATCAAACACCAGAGTCGAGTCGGGAGGAATGGTGTCACCTGAGAGAGAGAGAGAGAGAGGTAGAGAGAGAGAGAGAGAGAGAGAGAGAGAGAAAGAAATAGATAGACAGAGATAGAGAAAGAGAGAAAGAAAGAGAGAGATAGAGAGAGAGAGAAACAGAGA
>JBCNYH010000021.1:16225796-16238860 GCA_039654325.1 Tandanus tandanus
ATGGAGGACCAAATATATGACATTATGACATTTCAGACCAGCAGGCCACAGGCCTTCCACAGTTCATGGGTCCAAAACCACACAGCGCCCCCAGTGGCGCCTGCTACCCCGATTTCCTCCACTACAACGTTTATATATTTTATCTGTTCCAGCATGATGCACTGGATTCTACTGTAGGCACTGGAGTAACGCCAAACTCACACACAGCTAGCTGATGCATGAGAACCGTGGCTGGAACTACTGTGGTCATTCTGGTGGATTTTGGAGGCGATCCGTCACAAATATTGTCAAAGCATTATGCAAATGAAGACACGGTAGCCGTTTGAAAAACAAAAACGTTGAATTGATAAAGGGTGGTAAGATTTGTTGTTAGCACCTCCAGCTCACAGCCAGAAGGTCCTGGGTTCGCGTCCCGGCCTCAGTGAGGGCGTTTCTGTGTGGAGTTTGCTTGTTCTCTCTTTGCTTGTGTGGGTTTTCTCCCACATCCAAAGACATCAGGCTAATTGGCTGTTACAAATTTCCCCTAGGTATGAGTGTGAGTGTGAATGGTTGTGATTGGCAAGCTCTTTTTTATTGTGTATCCTGCTTTCACCCAGAGTCGGCTGAGATAAGCTCCAGCCTCCCCGCGTCCAGAGTAGAATTAATGAGTGAATGAATGAATTGATCCAGCACTTGACCCACGGCAACTGTGAACACAAACAAACTTTCTGGGAGTGAAAGCTACACCAACCCAGCTCCCTGGGGTTTCATCCCAGATAGACGCTTATATATACGTATATATAGGGCTATATAGGGTATATTAGAAGCCATGTACAAGAAGATAAACAAGGAGGAAGCCACAGATGTGTTATGTTATTCATTTGCAGGGATGGAATTTCACGCTCGCCCTTGGCGATTAAAAAATGTTTACAATGAGTAAAATGATCCGCGAATTCTACAATTAGTCGTCCTCTCGAATATGGGCCGAGTATTCATATGTATCAGTTCATCCGAGCGAGGCGCAACTTGTCGAGTCGAATAACGAGCGCTCAGAATTACAATTTGTTGCTCGATAATTTATTCAGAAAAGGCGTACAAAAGCATGATCTATTATAATTGCAAGTTATTTGCCACTACTAGATGGCCCCCTAGCGTCTATCTGGGAAGTGTCCATTAGGGAAGCGCCTAACTGGGATAATTGTCCTAGCGTCTATCTGGGATGACGGTTTCATCCCAGACGGACGCTTCCCAGATAGACGCTTCCCTAATGGACGCTTCCAAGTTGACAAGAGTCCATCTGGGATGACCCCGCTCCCTGGCTCTCAAGTATTTCAACCAAAGTGCTCGGAACACTTAAGCCTTGGTCTCACATAGAAGCCATTATTTCACAGTAGATGATTTATTTATTTATTTTGCCTTCTGAGGGTCAACCAGCATTATCCCGTAAGTGTTAAACACCACAACTGGTGTTCTTTGTCAAAAAGATTAATACAGGTTGACTGACATGGACATACAGTGAAATATACCTCTGCATTCATATATAGATGAATAATCATGGTTACTGGAGATGGATCCAGATGAGACTGAATTTTCACTTTAATACATAATTCGGGGTTTACAACAATCTGGCAACCCGCTTCGCCCAGCGCCCCCCTTCATGTGTAAACGTGGAAGATCTGCAGCTTGAACACACACACACACACACCAGATCTTAAACTGCTGGTAGGGTAAACATGGCGGATTCAGGATTGACATCAGCTTCTGTTCATTTCAGTGAATGTTGAAATAAAAGTGTGTTTTATGGTTATAATGGTGTGTGTGTGTGTGTGTGTGTGTGTGTGTGTGTGTGTGTTTAAAGGGGATTGTTATAACAGGATGAGTTTCATATTTCAGGGGTGTGTTTCTGACTGAGAGGAAACCAGAAGAGAAAAATCACAGGCTGGCTGGAGTCTCGGAGAAAACACACACACACACACAAAACCGTTCACACTCACACCATGAGGCAATTTGGAACAGCCAGTCAGCCTAATGTGCAGGTCTGTGTGGAAGGAAACCAGAGTACCTGGAGAAAACCCACACAAGCACGAGGAGAGCACGCAAACTCCATACAGAAACGCCCTCACTGGGCCCAGGAGTCGATCCCGGGACCTTCTTGCTGTAGGGCGGACGTGCTAACCACTGCACCACTGTGCCAACTCACAGTGTAAAACAAAATTGGCCTAAACAAAGTATTCCTTTAAAATTATGGTGGTGGAACATGAAGCAAGAACAAAGCAGGAACCTAGAAGAATTACTACTCAATCTTTTCGTAACCATTTATAATCCTTTCTAAAGATTCTAAAAGTATAAACAGATTAAGAAGTCTATATAGGGACGATCAGAGGGGTCTAAGTGACTCTGAAGGTCTCACACACAGCAGTTTATGCAGAAAGAAGCAAAAATAATCATCAAAACCTCCAGGAAAGTGCTGTAGATGAGAGAGATCCGAAGAGAACAATCACTCTTTACATCAGTGTTGAGCTGAAAAGTATTTCAGAACAGAGAAGACACTGAACTGTGATGTTGATACACTACAATAACAAAGACTCATCATCCATAGTACTTTAAATAATTGAATAAATAAATAAACAGTGGATTTTACAAGGGTGGCACGGTAGTGTAGTGATTAGCACATCCGCCTCACAGCATGAAGGTCCTGGGTTCGAGTCCCGGGCTCGGTGAGGGTGTTTATGTGCTTGCATCAGTTTACTCAGGGTACTCCGTTTTCTCCCACAGTCCAAAGACATGCACATTAATCTAACTGGCTGTTCCAAATTGCCTCTGGGTGTGAGTGTGTGTGTGTGTGCATGCGCGCGCGTGTTGGACCTGCAGTAGTCAGGTAAGCTGTACAGGGTGTACCCCTCCTTCGTCAGCTGAGACCCCGTGACCTTAATAGGATTGAGTGAGTGAGTGAGCTTTTACAAAGCTGCTGCAGATTTTGTTCATGTCTAACAAAATTGTAGTTTGTTTACTGTCAGAAGACGTCCACAAATAAAAACACGACACATCACATGTTCTCACGTTGTCATTTTTTTATTTCAGACTTTGATTAATACAGAAAAAAAATTCTAAATCTCACATATTACACTGCGGGCTCATCTTAAAGCAACATGGAAGTGAACTCAATGTAAAATGTTGTTTTTCTCTCATCACTCCCTCAGCCAGGTGTCAGTCAGTGTGTGGATTTATTTATACACCGTCCATCATAAAGCCTCGGAGTCATTACACATGAATTTACAATCAAATGTCGTAATGGTACAGAATACATTTCCTATAATTCAGCCTTTCTTAGCATTAACGTGTTAGCATTAGCGTGAATGAGGTTATAGCTGTGCGTTTCATACACCGACATTAGAATATAGCTAATAATATACATTAGTGTTCATGTTTATATACAGATATCTGCAAAAGCGTGCATATGTTTATACACATCATAATTCATATACAGTACCAACCCAACGTGACGTGATTGTGCTCTGTAGTGATCAGCGTTCAGTCAGAGCAGAGCATGGGACATGCAGAATACGACTGGGCGCTAAAAAACCCCATAAAAACCCACTTTTAATCTCAAGTGGTAAAAGGTGTACATTTTCACATGAAGTTTTTAAATCTTGGAGGAAGTAAACAACATTACTACTGTGGCCCAAACCTGAGATGAAACCCCAAACACATGCATAAAAACACCACTGGAAATCCGTCACGCCGTAGTGTACACGGAGTGAACGCAGGAAGTCTCTGAAGCGTGACGCGTACAGTAACGGACTGAGCCGCGATCGACCGGTGGCAGTGTTACACCAAATCATACGCCAAAAACAAACCAAAACAAAGACTCAACCATCCTACTGCAGGTAATATATCCAGTACTCTCGCTTCTCCCCATCCCTCATCAGAGCCAGGGTTCCTGTTTATACAGCAGTCCTTCTCTTTTCTCCTCTACTGTACCATTTACTGCAAAACAATCTGTTCATTCATTCATAAAAACTGACTGGAAATACATCCTGCTTTTATTTATTTACTTATTATTAATGACAGTGTCCTGAAAATAAGCCCTTTCATTTATTTATTTATTTATTACAGTGGTATAACACTAAAAACTGGTCCTATATTTTTGATTGATAATGTAATGTAAATAAATACTTCCAGTTTTTGTTTAATATTTAAAGGTACTTCAGTAAAAAGTGGACGTCAACATTTATAAAATTTTATATTTATATTGGTAATTCACAGCAATTCCTTTGTAATCCATGTAAAATTAAATGTAAAAATTAGTGTTTAAAATATTTTAGAGTTTAGAATCATTTGAACTGCTATATTTTTTTCTTGATTTAAGGTTTTTAAATCAGAGTAATCAGATATATATATATATATAAACACAGCACCCTCCACAATTATTGGCACCCCTGATTAAGATGTGTACTTAAGCTTCTAAAAAATTATTTTTTTCCCCAAACAATGTAGGATCACAATGAAAAAAATTAGAAATATCCAACCTTTAATTTAAGCCCACATTAATAAATACTTTTTTTTATATGAAATCACGTGTGCCACAATTATTGGCACCCCTGCAGTTAATACTTTGTACAACCCCCTTTGGCCAACATGACAGCACTTAATTTTATCCTGTAATATTTTACAAGGTTGGAGAATGCAGAGAGATCTTCGACCATTCCTCTTTGCACATTCTTGCTAAATCGTCCAGAGTCCTGGGTCCTCTCTTATGCACTCTCGTTTCAGTTCACCCCACAGGTTTTCTATGGGGTTGAGGTCTGGGGACTGATATGGCCATGGGAGGAGCTTGATTTTGTGTCTGCTGAACCATTTTTGTGTAGATTTTGCCATATGTTTTGGGTCATTGTCCTGCTGAAAGACCCAGTGATGCCCCATCTTCAGTCTTCTGGAAGAGGCCACCAGATTTTGATTTAAAATGTCCTGGTATTTCGAAGTGTTCATGATGCCATGCACCCCAACAAGCTTCCCAGGGCCTCTGGAAGAGAAACAAGCCCACAGCATCACACATCCACCACCAGTCTTTACAGTGTGCTTTTCTGCATATGCATCCTTTGTGTTACACCAGACCCACTGGAGTGTTTGGGGCCAAAATTCATTCTTGGTCTCATCTGACCAAAGTACATGGTCCCAGTTGAAGGCCCAGTACCGCTTGGCAAACTCCAGACGTTTCCGTTTGTGACTGTAGGTCAGAAAAGGCTTTCTCCTTGCATGCCTCCCAAACAGTTTGTTGGCATGTAGACAGCGTCTAATGGTTGTTATGGAGACTTTGTGACCCCAAGATGCCACTCTTTGATGCAGTTCTCTAAGAGTGAGCTTTGGAGAATTTTTTACTTCCCTTACCATCCTCCTCACTGTGCGCGGTGGCAAGATAAACTTGGGTCCTTCTCTAGCCTTGTTTGTCACTTTTCCAGTTGTTTTACCAGTAAACTTCTTATTTATTGCTCTGACTGTGGATATGGGCAAATTTAGGCAAATAGCTATTTTCTTGTAGCCATTACCTGACTAATAAAGATCAACACACATCTGCCTGACTTGAATAGCATGTTCTCTTGTCTTTCCCATGTTGAAGAGTGGTTAAGAGGAATAGGCCTCTGTGTTACGTGATATTTATACCCCAGGGAAACAGGAGGTCATTAATTACTAATTAAAAGTTCCTAGATAATCTGATCAGCTTTAAAAACTTAAGTAGAAATGACAAAAATGATTCAATTACATTTGTTTTATAAGAATTATTAGGTGTGCCAATAATTGTGGCACAGGTGATTTTATTAAACAGAATTATTTCTTATTGGTGGATTTATAATTTTTTTTTAATTCACTTGAGTTAAAGGTCAGACTTTTCTAAAAAAATTTCAGAGTGATATTAGGCTCCTACAATAAAAAATGAGTTTATTTTAAGGTTTTTAACACATTTTTACCAGGAGTGCCAATAACTGTGGAGGGTGTTGTACATTTTTCAATTCAATACAGACCTTAATATATTATTATATATTATACTGTTCTTATTATGGTTTCTTGAAGGTGATTTACTGTAAAAGAGTCCTTAAATTTTTTTAATGTATTTTTTAATTATTCTGTTATTTTTTTTACTCAAGGGTTGCTTTATATTTTTGGGTAGTTTACTATAAACAAGTCATTTATTTATTTAATTAATTAATTATTTTTTTTAATTAATGCATGTGATTAGACTGGAATTGAGGCCGATAACACCAAGTGTCTGTTTATAAAGTTTGCTGTTGTATTAATGCTCATTACAGGAATGTATATACACAACATTCCATCATCTGTATGTACTCTGTGTGTATAAATACTGTATATACTTGTGTGTGTGTGTGTGTGTGTGTGTGTGATGGTGTATAAAGATAGACAGAATGGAACTGAAGATCTGTAGCACTTCATCATCATCTTCATCGTCATTATCTGTGGTAAATCGTCTTTACTGATAAATTTGTACCACGTCTACACACACGTTAAAGCATCAGTTTTAAATCACATTATGAGGGTGTATCCTACTTTCTCTCTAGATTTCCTATAAAGTGTTTATAATAATATTAATAATAATAATAACAATAATAATAATAAAAGTGATTTAGTCCCTGATCCGCAGTAATCTCATCATATTAAAATGATTATATTTAAGAGTAGGCATCAAACTCATCTAAAACATTCTGCATGTACATCACTCAGTTTTATTCCCACATCCTCTTCCTACCTTTTTCATCAAATTCAGTGATAAATAATATAATCTTATACATTATATATTTTAAATATATGGCTGTCATTCACCTCTTGAAGGCCTTCAGTGCACCACTTCAGCGTTCTGAATTGATAAAAAAAAACCAAACCATCTTTTAAAATACGGACCATCAGATGAACTCATGATTTAAAGGTGCTCGAAATATTTAAAAAGGTTTTAATCCCTGAATATGTTTTATTTTTGTGGTAATCTTTTTGGCATGTATGGCTCAGATTTGTAATAATTTACTGATGCACTGTTTCCCTGTATTTAGGTGTTGGGTTAAAATTGAATGAAAAAAATAAACATGAGATCTAACAATCCAGTGAGCATGAAGCACGAAATGAAATAATTAGGTTTTCGTAACTGGGGTCAAGTGGACATGTCTTGCTGTATAGAAATATATGTATATATTATTTAAATACTAAATGTAAAAATGATTTCAGTCTGTTTTCAGATGTTGGTGACACTGGACACATTAACTACATTATAAAGAAGACAAACACAAAGAGAGAGAGTGAGGGGGAGAGAGAGAGAGAGAGAGAGAGAGAGAGAGAGAGAGAGAGAGAGAGAGTCAGTCAGTGTGTGGGTGGGGGACAGGCTCTGAAACGTGTGTGAACTGATTCTCCAGGTACTCTATTGTGAATAAAGGCTGGCAGTCTTTAAATCCTGAAGCACCGAGCACGTCGTCGCATCTGGTGTTTTTTATCTCATGACTTTTAAAAACATTCTTTATTTTACTTTTAACACGTGGACTGCATTATTGAGTTTGTGCTTACAATTTAACACAGATATACTGTATATACACATGATGACACAGCATTCTCACACACACACACACACACACACACACACACACACACACACTACCTATTGCGATATATTGCATGTTTAAGGGGAAGCGATTTGTCCTGCATCACACTCACACAGTGTGTACGAGTAACTGTTCTTATACAGGAAATAACAAAACAGCAGAATGGTTCTATATTTATCTACTGAAAAAACTTCGTTATGTGCTTGTGATGTCATCACACACACACACACACACACACACACACACACCACACACACACACTGAGATACATGATGAAAAAAATGCATCGTCATGCTTTTTTGTGTTTAAAGTTACATTCAGATGTTTATGCATATCGTATTTGAATATGGTAAGATGGCTGATAGAGGAAGCAGCGTTAGAACACTTTACACTGATTAATATCACATCAAACATGGAATGTTCCTAGGAATACTTCAGGGATATGATTTTACATTTTGTTTGTGTGTGTGTGTGTGTGTGTGTGTGTGTGTGTGTGTGTGTGTGTGTGTGTGTGTGTGTGAGTTGTATATATTTGGCTCAGAACAGTATAAAGTCTGTGTACAATATTGGATATTTAGTTTCATGGATTGCGTCGTGAGAAACACAAGCTCAGAATAAAAGAGATTCTTTAGAAGGTACATCTTTAGAAGGTGGTGAACATTTTGCGTTTACATTTCCCCAGGCCAAATCCATGGTTTTATTATTTACTGTTTAAATACAGAAAATAAAGCACTGAAATGAAATCTGTGGAATTTAAGTTAGCAGTCTGAGGGCTGAGAATTGGATTTATATTAAACTTTACTTGAATATCAGTTCTTTCTTTTAAACGCCGCACATTTTCATTTGTAATAAATGTAAATTTGTGTTAGTTTTTATTCTTATTAACTGCAAACAATCTTTGTTTGACTGAACTTCAATAACGTAGAGGTGGAGTTTATTCACATTCTTCTACCATCTACGCTACAGGTGTCAAACTCAAGGCCCACGGGCCAAATCCTTCCCTCCAACTCATTACATGTGGCCCGCGAGAGCTTTTAAAGTATATGATTATCCTACATTATTTGCATCGTGTTACCATGAAATGTAATTCCTCATCCATCCACTAGGTGGAGCCAATCTATTTCAAATAAATAGCTAGCCATTCATGACTCAGGAAAGATTACAAGCTAGCTTATCACTGTCAAGCATTGTCAGAAAAGGAATGTGAACAAAAGAAAAGAGGGGAAATGCATAAATAAATAATATGAGCATGCAGATTTCATGGGCACCCTATCTGAATCGATGTTGAGTAGTTATTCATCCCTTGATGACCTCAAAATTTAGTGATGTGGCCCTCAGTGAAAATGAGTTTAACACCCCTGGTCTACATATAAAGCAGTGGAAAACTGTAATAGACTTTTTTTTTTTTTTTTTTTTTAACCTGGAGATATGAGTTTTTTTTAAGTTAAGAAATGTTGGAATGTTTTTTGTTTGTTTATTTTTTAACAGTATGGAAATCTCTAATCGCATCTCTCCTCAGGCTGCTTCCACACTCTCGACCCTCCTGCTCCTGTGTATTTCCATCAAATGTTTGGTGTTTATTTCTGCACTGGCAGCAGCATCTACTTTCTGTACAGCGCCGACCTCGCTCAATGTCCTCAGCGCAAAAATAATTGTATTCTCCACAGACCTCGGTGAAAAGCTTTCAGTTTGAAATAGTACAACTTTTGGAGTACTACCAAGCTCGTCAATGTTAATATCCATGCTCTCTTCCCGACCAATCAGAATAAAGAAGGGTGGGACTAATCATGTCAACACAACTTTTGCACCAGTTGGTGTTCCTCTCCCAGCTGATTTCTTGCCCATTTTATTCCGCAGTTTCCTGCCATTAACTCCAGGACGCTGTTTCTCTCTATTATCAGAGCTAACTTTTACTAAAATAAACTGATTTGACATTTACAATGAAGGAATATGCAAGTGCTAGATGTTTGTTGCAACAATAAGCGCTCTGGAAATGACACTGTGGGCACTGCCAGCATAAAAACACATTTAGTGGACCCAAAGCTTTTATTACCTCCATCACGGTAGTGTTTTACCTGTGGTTTGTGTTTGTTAGCAGGATTACACCAAAAGTTATGCGTGGATTTTCATGAATTTTTTTTTAACCATAGATGGGGAAGTGGACAAGGAAGACTCCATTGGTTTTGATCCGGATCAAATTCTGGATCCAGAAATTTCTTAAAGCATGCTTTAACAATATGAGAAAGGACAATTTTTTTACATTTTGATTGATATGGAGGGTTGTTTGGCTTGGTGAAAGCTTGTGCGGGGTACTGTTGGAGGAGCGTGTTTGCTTGATAATAAAAAAAAAACCTTTTTGACCAATCAAATAAAGGAGAAACTGACACAGGAGGACAGAGCGGTTATGAATATGAGATTTTCATCAATTGCTGTAATTAATAATCCCAGCGTGTGTATGTTTGGGACATTCACTGATACGTGATGTCATGTGACGTGATGTGACACCTTATCTGCAGCGTCTATGATTGTTCTTCTTCCCCCAAAGCTACCGTGAAGACTCCCAGCCTCCTCATCCCCAAAGTCACACTGATCTTTATTACATCCCTGTTACTTAGTCTAATCTAATCCAGCGATCATGCTAGGCTAGCAATTCATTTTCTTGTCAAAGTGTGAAAGCAGCCCTATTTCTTTTAATAAACTGGCAAACGATTTGCTTCCAAACTGTAAATATATAAAGTCTGGATCTGGCAGGAATTCAGCGTGTGAGTGTAAAGATTTGGTTTTCTTGAACACATTGTGCAAAAGACCAAAAATAAAAAAGATTAAGAATATTAATTATTTTCAAAAATCTCATTTAAAGTGCTAAATCTCAGTCCTAAAGGTGATATTAACAGGTTGCTCTGGGGTCCTGATGTTATGGTAAATAATGTAAACTGTGGATTGTTGTGGAGGTCTCTTGGTACCAGCGTAGAGTAAAGAAAAGTAAAAAGTGAGAGCTCAGGTTTGTGCATCAGAACTCAAAGTGTTTGAGCTCATTTATCACCTAAACCGGATGTCATGGTCAATAACCCTTATTAAATCATGTTTAAAACTGAGTATTAATATATACATGCAGAAATCAAGCTCACGCACTGAACATGTCTAATCACGATTTCAAACAGCACGTTCGGGCGGGAGTAGCTGATGCTAAATGCTTAACGTTTTGGCGTCATGGCTCAGACTTGTTGTACTAATTTACTAATATATAATGTAAGGAACAGACGGCGGAGTTTGGCCATTGTGGAATGTTTCTGACATGACATCGAGTACAGAGAAGTGCAGAAAGACGTACAGAGGAAGCAGAGGCTTGTGCAGGTTGAAGTTTTCTGACCGAGTGGAAGACGTTTTTTTTCTTCTTCTCTTTTCTCCTCAGAATGTAAAGGACACAGTGAAGTAAAGAGGACAGGACAGCGGACGGACAGATTTCTCATCCTCCTCCAGATCTGAGGAAGAAAGAGAGGAAACAGGCGAAAAAGGACAGGAGGAAGAAGAGAAGAAGATCATCGGTCAGCTGTGAGGAGCCAGTTCACTGACTACGGCATTTTATACAAATATCACTGATTTACAGTTCGGTACAACATGCACACACATGCGCATACACAAACAAACATACCATCATACTCATACATACACCACTATACCATTAGACAAACACAAGTAAACCCGTTTACACACACTATCACACTCTCACTCAAACACTAGTACATCCTCTTACACACATTAGTGCACTCTCACTTAAATACTAGTACACCCTCTTACATACACTATCACACTCTCATACAAACAAGTGATGGGCGATTCGTGAAGGAATCTTTCAAAATAATCGATTCATTTAGGTGAGTCAGTTGAATCAATTCACAAATGCAACTGAATCAACTCACCAGTGCTTTACTAATATAACTGTCTATTATCATATAAAGTAGTTGGAATCACTCATTAAGTCACAGTGCAGCAGGCGGTTTCTACGGCAAGATCTCTGATCATATTGTGTAGTGCACCGCTGAATCAATGCGCGACCAGGTCAGGCCAAGTGGCTGAATCATCCAGCAAACCACTAACTCACCGAATCATTCAGAGTTTACTAGTATGCGTAGGAAAGTATTGGGTGTAAGAGGGAATGATCGTGTGTGTAAGAGGGTGTAGTAGTATTGGTGTGAGCGTATGATAGTTTAAGAGAGTTTGATTGAAATTAAAACAATCCTAAATTCTCAGTTGCTAATTGGCTGTCTTTAAATGACAAAAGAAACAGGAGAGCGCCCCTTCCCAGTCATTATTAATATGAGTAAATGGTGAACCGGTGTCCAGTTTAACTGTTTTTTTGTGTTAACTGGTACTTTTCGTCAGCATTATGGGCAATAAGTGGTTTCATTCAGAATTCATAAAATCAAAGTGCTGAAAGTGAAGGGGTTACATTCCCGCATTCATCAGATTATGCTCTCTCCCAGTTCCACCTTGTCTGCACTCCGTATGTACACTCATCCATTTTACATGCTTACAGCAGGATCACATGGAATTTCTTTTGGAATTTACCAAATGCTAGTTTCTGATTTTCTAATTGGTCGATAGATGGCTATGAATTATTACGTCGGGAGAAGTACAAACTCAGCGGAAAACCCCTACTGAGTGCTTACGCCTCGTCCATTAATTTTATATAATTGAACACCTTGATGCATTTTATCTCTCATCTCAGCAGGGCGTACTGGTGTGTGTAAGAAGGTGTACTAGTGTGTGTAAGAGGATGTACTGTTGTTTGTGCGAGAGTGTGATAGTGTGTAAGAGGGTGTACTTGTGTGTGTATGAGGGTGTACTAGTGTGAGAGTGCAGTACTGTCGGTAACCGTGTGTGTATTTGTGTAAGAGTATAGTGGCATATGTATGAGAGTATGATGGAATGTGTAACCAAAAACGATTTATGGCCAACATGGCCTCTGAAAAAAGTGTGTGCGCGTGCGCACACTCATACACACAAACAAACACATATTCCCATGCACACTAACAAATAAAGACATAAACGAAAACGCACGCACAAACACACACACACAATCCTGTTACCACTAACGTATATTAAGGTTCCTTTAACTGCATTCTCATTGGTTAGAAGGTGGTGATTAATTAATATTCATTTATGGAAGGAGTCACCAGTGTCAGAGCTTAGTAACTACTTTATTAACCTTATTTAATAATTACTCTATTAACATGACTTATGGTGTATCTATTAAAGATTTTCAGTGTTCTATAATGTTACTGGAACCTTAATATAAAGTGTTAATTTAAAGAAAGAAAGAAATACTGGGAAAATTCATGAATGATTAGTGAGCATGTGTGGCTTCATCCAGTCACAGAGCAGCATGGAGGACATGATGTTTCCTTTAATATATATATATACATGTGTGTGTGTGTGTGTGTGTGTGTGTGTGTGTGTGTGTGTGTGTGTGTGTGTGTGTGTGTG
>JBCNYH010000021.1:16300033-16316189 GCA_039654325.1 Tandanus tandanus
TATATATATATATATACACATCAATCAATCATTTCCTTTGGGTCAGCTTATTTTTTGCACATTAGTGTATCTTGCCCGACCACTGTGGAGAAATGTTTGTGTAAACAGTCACTAAACTGAACAGTCCTCTGAACTTCCTGTCTCTGGGGCTGTTCAGCGACATCCACCTCACCTTCTGTGCATAATTATTAAATATTTGGTTAGTTCGGAACAGACGACTGGGCTGATAACCGTAAAAGAATTTACACACCTAAACTGTACCTGCCCTCCTGATGGAGCCTGGTGAGGGTAGACGGATGAGTAACGCCCTTCGCTCAGGGCTGAGTTAATGCGCTCAGGCGTCGGCCGCTCCGCTCTCCTCCCTCGCTGAAACTGTGATTAGATTAAGAAAAGTGTGCAGTGTTTATTCACTTCACATCCCAGAGACTCCACTCTAGCTCTAATCCTCAATGAGGAGGAGGATGGAACAACCTCTACAATAAAAAATAAAAAAAATACACCCTGGACAACTCGCCACACCATTGCAGGGCCAACACACACACAACTATTCACCCTCACACTCACACCTAGGGGCAATTAGGAACAGCCAGTTAGCCTAATATGCATGTCTTTGGACTGTGGGAGAAAACTGGAGTACCTGGAGGAAACCCACACAAGCACAGGGAGAACATGCAAACTCCACACAGAAACGTCTGAGCCCAGGATTCGAACCCAGGACCTTCTTGCTGTTAGGCGGACGTGGTAGCCACTGCGCCACCGTGCTGCCCATTTGGAACAGCCAATTAGCCTCATGCTGCCCCTAATGTGTTACTATGTCATAAAATGGAACAGCCAATCATGTTTAAGTATGTAAATTTAGGCCATGGAATACACATAAAGGGGCAGGACAAGGGTTAGGGGATGTTATTATTGATAATTATTCAGAACTGCTGGATTACAGAATTATTGGCGCCCTTGATATCCTAGAGAGACTTCAACATATTTGTAAGCATTACTGAAATCAAAATGTTTCTCAACTTGAAAAACTTCATCCCATCACATGAGAGACCAATAACAACCACCAAAAAAATTAAATGAATATTGAAAAAATAAATGATTCATTTCCAATTAAATGATGCTAATGAAACTGTCTGAAAACATAACTCATGTGAGTCTAAAGACTTGTACGCGTTTGATTTTTCTTTCTTTCTTTTTTTGAAATGTGTGTATTTTTATTGCTTGCTTTAGTTTGCAATTTCAAACTGTGCATTTATAAAAACTCAGCTAGTAAAAGGCTTTTGGTAAACACTATAATGTACTGTAACAGCTTGACTTAGGTACTGTCAGGTTTGTGGGCGTGGCAGATCTCAAACACTTCTGGCTGTATCATCTTAATTTCACAAAATTTCATGAAACTTTGAGCAGATCTAACCATTCCAAATAGAACCAACCAAGTGTTTCATTCCAACTAAAACTGCCTTCCTTCATTCATTCGCTGAACCGCTGTGTCGAAGGGAGGATGGAGCCTATTTCAGCCAAATCTAGGCAAAGGCAGGGAACACCCTGAATAGAACACCAGTCACACAACCATACACACCTCTAAGGCAATTTGGAACAACCAGCTAGCTCAACATGCTTTGTTTTGATCTGTAAGAAGAAACTGGAGTAACCCGAGGAAACCCACACAAGCACAGGGAGAACAGGCAAACTCCACACAGAAACACTCTTACCGAGCCCAGGACTCAAACCCATGATCTTCTTGTTGCGAGGCGGACATACAAACTACTACACCACTATGATACCCTATTACCTCCTTCTGGGAAATTAACAGTCACTCTAAACGTAAATCTAATATTTTATATATATATATTTCCACAAGGTTTAGGGGTGTGTTTACGGGAATTTTTGAGCATTCCTCCAGAAGCGCATTTGTGAGGTCAGACACTAGTGTTGGATGAGAAGGTCTGGCTCACAGTCTCCGCTCTAACTCATCCCAAAGGTGTTCTACCGGGTTGAGGTCAGGACTCTATGCTGGCCAGTCAAGTTCTTTCACACTGAACTCGCTCATCCTTGTCTTTATGGACCTTGCTTTGTGCACTGGTGCGCAGTCATATTGGAACAGGAAGGGGCCGTTCCCAAACTGTTCCCACCAAGTTGAAAGCATGAAATTGTCCAAAATGTCTTGGTATGCTGAAGCATTCAGAGTTCCTTTCACTGGAACTAAGGGGCCAAGCCCAGCTCCTAAAAACATCCCCACACCATAATCCCCCCTCCACCAAACTTTACACTTGGCACAATGCAGTCAGACAAGTACCGTTTCTCCTGCCGACCACCAAACCCAGACTCGTCCATCAGATTAAAAGAGGGAGAAGTCACCATTCGTCACTCCAGAGAACCCGTCTCCACTGCTCTAGAGTCCAGTGGCGGAGTGCTTTACACCATTGCATCCGACGCTTTTCATTGCACTTGGTGTTGTATGGCTTGGATGCAGCTGCTTGGCCATGGAAACCCATTCCATGAAGCTCTCTACGCACTGTTCATGAGCAGAAGGCCACATGAAATTTGAAGGTCTGGGTGTGTGTGGTTCCAATTATCCGCTCTGCCATCCTCACTACCCGCTGCAGGGCCTTCCTGTCCTCTGCAGTACATTTGTTGAACCACAATGTACAGCAGTAGGTCAGGAGGCTCTCAATGGCAGAGCGGTAAAAGTTTGTCAGTAGGGAACGGGGTAGGCGGGCTTGTCGGAGCTTTCTGAGGAAGTACATCCTTTGTTGTGGCTTCCCCACCTGGTGGATGTTTGTGGTCCAGGTGAAGTCGGCAGAGATGTGGACTCCAAGAAACTTGAAGCACTCCACCCTCTCTACCTCCTCTCCATCAACGTAGAGGGCAGAGTGCTCAGTTTGTTTAGATCTCCTGAAGTCCTGTGGGCTAACTCGTCGTTACCTGTTGTCAGATGTATGACGGTGGTTTTGTGTGTGTGTGTATATATATATATACATATATATATATATATACACACACACACACACGGCAGTATACACGACTGTTCATTCTAATGGATCCTTATTAATCTTTTATTGCTTTTCTTTCTCTTTAACTTGAAAATGCTTTCACACACTCTCTTTTACACGCGCACACATGCACACACACACATGCACTCGATCAAACATGAGCGCTCACCTAAAGCAAGTGATTTAAACTGCGACTGAGGGAGTGATGAGTCACGCTACACACTTTTGGTGAGCATGAATATTTTTATTCATAAAAACAACCCATGTTTTATCACACAGGATTCAATTAAAGTAAAAAACAAGATAACCAACCAACCCAAAACAAAACAAAACAAACAAATAAAAAGAAAAAAAAAAGAAAAAAAAAAAAAAACCAGGGACTGGAAAAAATAACTTAAAAAATAAAAACAGCTGGAAATAAAATCAGAAATAAAATTCCTGGATCACGACGGAGTTCGGACGCGTGATGGGTTTTTCTGCTTCAGAAATAAAAAGTGGATGATCACCTGCACAAGTGCGGACTTATGAGTGACAGATTTCATCATTTCATTAACATTTCACTTTAAATTTCATAGAATATTCAGTGAAATTTGTCAGTCTTTATTCTTAAAAACATCGGATTATTAACCGATCCGCTGAAACATGTTCCACTCGGCCCTTCATTATGCTCACATAACCCACACACTCATCCATCATTCAGGTTCTGTTCTGAAAAGATCATCTGTCTGGGAGTCCGGTGATGACTCGACACTTCATCCTCTCGTATTAGCTGGAACGCATTCAGATGCAGCACTTAAACTGATTATCCCACACCCCCTGCAGCACCGCTTCATTAGATACGCAACGCAGGTACTCGCTCCCGGACGCCGCTCCTGAAGGGACGAGGAGATAAAACTTGTTTATGCTGGTCAAAAAGACGAGGTGCAGAGCGTAATCCTGGATAATCTGATGCTAAAGTTTACGCTAATGCTTAATAATGGCCTAGGATTAGCTTAGTCTTCAATGTGCATTAGCTAACATGATAACGCTCTCGATTATAAATACTCTGAGGAGATTACTACACTTAACTGGCTACACCACTCAGACCAGACTGAGCCAGACCCAGCCAGATGAAGTACATTGTAATGCACTGTTCACCTCCAGCTCTCAAGAATCTTATGTTGGGTGGTTTCTTAAAGCCAACATGAATTAGCGAGTCAACCTAGCAAACATTACGTTACTAGGAGATTAAAAATTTTTTGTAAGTGCCGCTGCTGCAAATTCATTAAGAGAAAACAGCTGGGTGTAAAGATTTCCTATTCCTTGTGGAGCTTTCTCAAGCCTGGGCAAAAACAAAACAACACAGGGGTCTCAAAGAACACAGTTCTTTACGGTGATGGCAAAGTACAGTTAAGGTTCGGTGTTGTAAGGTTTGCGCACGTTAAAGGAGGTTTCCACAGTTAACATACGGTACGGATACATACAGTTACCAACGCTAACATAACATACATCTGAGATCTTAAACATCACAAATGGTACAATGTTGGTCTTTGTTTAGCACCAACAAGCTCATATCACAAGTATGCGACTGGGATCGTCTTCCTCCCTCAACACTGTGCTGCTAAGCACGCTAGCAGTATAAAATAGCAATCTCCGTCCTGTCTCTATACCCCCAGGCTCTGAATTATCCATCTGTCCATCGTCGCAATCGGTCGGTACATGGTATTCGGATCTCCGAAACCAGTATGCGATGAAGAAGCGCTTGGCTGCAACACGGAACACAGTTGCGACGTGTAGCTTCCGTCCTGCATCCCAGTGCAAGAACTTTGCAGAAGTAAACCCAAATCCAGCTCGCAGCGACCTTCTTTGGGCTGGAGGTGAACTGGTGGAGCCAACCGCGACATCAGGCCAGAATCCCAATCCGATTCAGAAGACGCAGGGGAAAAACTGTGTGGAACGAGAGCAGGCTCGATGCAAATGGACGACAGGAAAGAAGCACCGCAGGACTGATTTAAAGGAAAGGGAACACTAGGGGCAAGTTTCGGAGGGTCAAGAAATGATGACGGATTTTGATAAATGTCATCATGGAAGAAAGGGTACAGCTGAGGAGGACCGAGTACTGATGATACATCATGAGTTTCACTGTTGGGATGCAGTTCAGACACGAGTTCATCCTGCAGATCATTCCGTAAACATAAACAATCCTCTGGAGCTGCTATGTTGGGGAGCGAATCGTTAGGGAAAGGATCCTGCTCCGCCATTTCAGGTTTATGGACAGTCATGTCTTCATGACGCGGTACATGATTAAATTGGACATTAACACTACTCTTCCGATTGGTTGGATCAGACCACAGGTTAGTCCGCCTCATCTTCGAAGCCTTTAATCTGAGGGTAAAGGATCTGCTGCGCTTCCTGGGGTTCAAACCTTGTGAAAAATTAGTGGTAATTGACGGAAATGTCAGGGAATGAAAAGCTGGAGAGCATGAGGAGGCATCTAGCAGGGGTTTTGGCTCTCTCTGCAGTGTCTCTGCACCTGAAGCGGAATCATTCACAGTATCTTCCTGATGCTTCTCAGGACTTGACGAACCCCGGTCCTCCTTCACTGAGGCTTCTAAACTTGGTAGAGATCTCGGACAGACTTCTGCATGCTCCTCTTGATGATCATCTGACCCCTCTCCTGGAGAAGCTGGAGCACATTCTGGGAGCTTGTTGGTCAGGATAAGGTCGTCCTGTGGGCGAGGACTGGGAATACAGATCTCATTGTTTGTCCAATTCAATTTCTCGTTCACAAACGTGGGTTGCAAGGAAGTGGCAGAAGGAGTATCTACACAAGGTTCCTGAGGCTCCTGAAGGAGAACTACAGCATCACAAATGCATTCCTGTTGGACTTCCAGGTTCTTGCTTGCAGGTTCTGCTTCGTGATTTGTCTGACAGGTTTCAGTTTCATTATTACACTGCTGCTCCATTCCACAAGGTGGTGTTACAGAGCTGCCTGACAACCTGAGGAAAGAAAAACGGTTGAGGAACCACAGAAATCTAAACAATTTTTTGGGGGTTATGTTTCCAGGAATTTACACAATCGGAGCAGAAACAGAGGAAAAAAAACTCAGCTCACCTCGTCATAACTGCATCAACCTGCGGATCTTTACATCCCGAAAAAACAGCTTCCATGGCAACCACCAACTTATCCACCACAACGTAGTTATTAACATCCTCTGCGAAGCGCCGATGGACATCTGACTGTAAGTGCTATTAAATAAAACCACACAGAAAACACTGGCTGATTAACAGCATCCAGTTTCGTTTCACTGTATCGCATGACACCACTTCTCGACGCTTACAAAGTTACGCATAATCGTTTAATGGTTCTTTAAATTATTACACCACTCTGAAATCCATAACAGACTCTCACCTCATCCTGATCTTCATATTTAATTTGGCAGCACTCACAGTATCCCAAACTCTTCTTTTTCAGGGACATTTTAGGGGAAGGCGTTGCTGATGGTTTATCATTACTACTGAGCCGCTCCTCGCTTCTCCTGGAAGATGAAATTAATTTGTATAATAATGCGGTTGTTTACATAATAATCTGAAAATCTTACATTCAGATTTCAGTTTATAAAACCCCAAACACCCACACTGCAGCTCTGACTGTTCCTCTCTAAACCCATGTGTGAGTGAGGTCCGAGTGGTAGAACATCATAGAATGAGGAATCGCAGTGCTGCACTTGATTTCCTTATAAATAATCACCTAAATTTGTCTTTACTCAACTCGTCTTCTTTTGGCTTCCCAGACTGCACTGGGGCAGGATGCTCAAAAGGACTGAATCTGCTTGTGTAGCTCAGCATGGGGAAATCCAGACACTGGCCATGCAGCGGCCTGTACTTCCTGTTGCAGCAAATAAAAGGCAAAATTTTATAAAAAATTAATCACACTTCCTCAAAAATACAAATTAAAACACATTTTTATAAAATTGCCATCAGCGTGTACCCCAGTCTATGCGCTTATCTTACACTACATGATACTACAGCAAGTAAGCGGCAAGTAAATGCGGAACCAGACGGAACCCATTCCTTTTGCTCCCGAGCCACTTTGTTGGCGGGAGCTAAAAAATAGACCACAGGGGTCCAGACGCTCCTACCGAAAGGACCATTTCATAATGTTCCAATATGAAAAAAAGCATAGAAAGTTTGAAAGCCCCAGCTTCAGCGCACGGCAAGTAACTATCCTGAAACAAAAGTGTGATGGACAGACGCACAGAACGCGTTCCTATGACTCCTGAGACACTTTGCGGGCAGGAGCTAAAAAATAAAATAACAAATGGACGAGCAGCAGCCGCAAACGCTGCAAATCGCATTCAGACAACATGGTGTTTTACAAAGACAGTCTGAAAGTGAAGCAGATAGCAGATAAATTTATCGTTCTGGATGACCAGCCCTTGTCGGTCGTTTTGGAAGCTTACTGGACCATATGGAGCCAAGGTACAATTTGCCAGGGTGTAAATACATATGTGATATGGTCATTCCTAAACTATACAGTCAGGGTACACACTACATGTCGTCTAAAACGTGTATGCATAGGTGAGCAGGAATTAGGAATTGTTACAAAAATGAACACAAATATTTTTAATGCATGGTTATCAGATCTGTATCGGAAGGAAAAAATTGTATCGGAACATCCTTAAACATAACGCAGAACAGGTAACTTGCTAGCCAGAACTGGGTTATTAGCTAGAGCTAACAGTGTTTAATAAAAAAATGCACACAATACCTTCCCACTGAGTATTTGACTGATGGTATACTTAGTCTGTGTCCTGACAAACCAGTATAAGAATATATTCACTGATAGTGACTTTGAAGCACTTCTGTAAGTTGCTCTGGATAAGAGCATCTGCTAAATGCTGTAAATGTAATGAAGCCTGCAAATTCACATAGGAATTTAGAGTACCACCCTGGGGGTCTGTAAATAATAATTAAAGGTATCAGCTGCGTGGGCATATTTTTTTCCAGAAACGTATGTTATGTTAGTATATAGAATTTCAAATGCATTAAATTTATGTCTAGATTTTTGTGTAACACCTACAATAATCAGTATAAATAACTGCGATGTCTCCTCCTCTGCCAGTTAGACGAGGTTGGTGTATATAACTGTATCCGGGAGGACTCGCTTCATTTAATGCTACATACTCAATGGGTTTTATCCATGTTTCTGTTAAACACATTACACTAAACTCCTGATTAGTAATGATTTCATTAACAATAAGCGCTTTAGACGTAAGAGATCTAACATTTAACAATCCTATCTTCAGATCAAAGGTGCTGGCTGTAGATTCAGTATGATTAAAATTTTTGTTTTTACTAAAACAAACTCTCTGAGTGTTTATTTCGGGGAACAGTCACAGTTTCTATAGCATTAAACTTAACCTTGAGTGACGACTCAACAAATGAGAGCGGCACCTTCCTGAATGAGATGGATACTGTTCCAGCCTATCAGGTCAGGTTTACCCTCAAAAGTACTCCAATTATCTATAAAGCCCACTTCATTTTCGGAACACCACTTGGACATCCATCAGTTCAGCGACCATAGCCTGCTGTAAGCTACATCACCACACCATATTGTGATGGGGCCAGAGCAAATTACAGTATCGCACATTGCCTTCACTAATTTCCACACCTCTATAAAGTTACTCTTAGTAACCTCTGACTGACAAAGGTGTATATCATTAACTCCAGCATGTTTAACTGTCTTAGGGAATCTGCTCTTGTCTAAGAACCTAAGATAACCTGCTATGTCTGGCAGGTTATATTAGTTCCTTAGTGAAACCCATCTAACTTATCTGTGTGCCAGAGGCTAGGAAATGTGGAATGTTTCTGAACTGACACTGTAATGATGTAATAGGGGAAAAATTTTTTAATTTGAATGTACTAATCCAGCACAAAACCAGTCACTTGTACCCTATAGTGTGCATGCGAGTTCCAACTGGTTTTGTGCTGGAGGGTCACAAATAGATATTGTTTATAAGGGAGTTTGATGATATAAAGTGTTCTAGAATTTATAAATATTTTAGAATATACAGTTTTGAGTCCAGGGTGTTGTAGGTTTGTGGGTGCAGACTGTATTTTGATGTGGTTTTCAGTCATCTACCCAGCAGATCTCAGATTTTCCTACACAAATTTTGCCTCCAAATTTAAACGAGTCTCATTTTTTATTGCAAAAAAAGATTCCTAATATTGTTAGAAGTGAAACTAGTTTCTTCACAAGAAAATAGTTATTTTTGTACTGCAGTGAGAGCTAGTGCTGAGCTAAAGTCAATCAATAGATTAATAAATAATCTATTAGAATTTACAAATACATTATAATATAACAATAATATATAATGATGTACTTTTTTTTTTTAGCCCTAACTCCCAAGCAGAGCACCATAGTTATCAAATATGGCTTGGATGTCCCATGTCCATCTAGTATTTGCACATGTCCATTTCAAGAAACCCTATAAGGCTAACACATTGCTGATTTGATGCTGATTGGCCTGTTTGTATTGATGGCATGCATGATAATGAACAATTATCATGCATGCCATCAATACATACAGGCCAATCAGCATCAAATCAGCAATGTGATGGACAATAAGATTAATAATAATGAAACTGAAACCCAAAAATTAGAGGCTCATACACCACCACTCAGATTTGCACAAAATATAAAGCATACAATGTAATTTATTTAAGCAGAAAAACCTGCAGGTATATGAGTGCTCATGGAGCAAACACTGAAATCAGAAGTTCACCAGAACATGAACTCTTTAAATAGATACTTGTAATAACAAGAAAGATTATACAAATTAACAAAATCAGATAGTTAAAGAAAAGACAGTGAAAAGTAAACCCAGGCTCAAACATGCAGAAAGAAAGATACACAAACATGGGGAGAACATGCAAACTCCATACAGAAACGCCTGAGCCTCGGACTCAAACCCAGGACCATATTGCTGTGAAGTGGACATGCTAATCACTATGCCACCATGCCGCACCTAAAATCCATATATTACAAATGAATATTTGCCTTAAATCAAAGATTAAATAATTCACATGGTGATACAAGCAACAAATTTGGTGTGATACATCCTTCAGTTATAGTATAAATATTTTCCTGGTGAGTTGAATTTGAACCTTTTTCATGATGGTCTCACTTTAGTCCAAGAAATTTACTAAACAAATACTAAACAAATGCAATTTGTAAACCAATGCAATTTCACACCATCAGTTGTAAGAGTTGCAGATCCTGTAAATAAAATGTTTTTTAATAAAAAAATTTTTGGGATCTTACAGGCTGTTTCCACATGAAATGGCTGGTGCCTGGATAAATTGGCAATAGATCTATACATATATCGTATATGTATGTATACGTATATATGTATTGATCTGTACATATATCTGTACACCACTTGGAAATGATTTTCCATACAGTGGAATTACTACATTTCAAATAATTCGGAGATCATTTTGTCGTGGAGCACACCCCTCAAGATAGCTCAAGAGACATGGTCAAAAGCCTTCTCCATGTCCTCTCCTACTTTCCCAGGTAGGCTGAGGAGTGTGATTCCACAATAGTTGGAACACACCCTCCAGACCCCCTTTTTAAAAAGGGGAACTACCACCCCGGTTTGCCAATCCAGAGGTATGGCCCCCGATGACCATGGAATGTTGCAGTGATGTGTTAACCAAGATAGTCCTACAACATCCAGAGCCCTGAGGTATTCAGGGCAGATCTCGTCCACTATTGAAACCTGGCCACCGAGGAGCTTTTTAACTACCTCTGCGACCTCTGCCCAAGTGATGAGTAGACCCTATCTTGAACCCCCAGGTGCTTCTTCTTCCACAGAGGGCATGTTGGTGGGATTGAGGAGGTCCTCGAAGTACTGCTTCCCCTTCCTGAGGCATCGGATGGTGGTCCAGAATCTTTTCTCAACGAACTCTTCCCACACCAGAGATTTTGCGACAGCCCGGGCAGCATGTTTGGCCTGTCAGTACCTG
This sequence comes from Tandanus tandanus, assembly GCA_039654325.1. NCBI lineage: Eukaryota > Metazoa > Chordata > Actinopteri > Siluriformes > Plotosidae > Tandanus > Tandanus tandanus. Next base: position 16,311,037 of record JBCNYH010000021.1, read on the forward strand.
GCTGCTGCCTTGGAAGTCCCACAGGCAAAAGGACCCAATAGGCCTCCTTCATCTTGATGCCCCCCCTCACTACAAATATCCACCACCTGGTTCAGGGGTTGCCACCATGACAGGCACCTACAACCTTCCGGCCACAGCTCTGGGCTGCTGGCTCAATAATGGAGACATGGAACATGGGCCATTCAGACTCTGCATCTCTGGCCTCCTTTGGGATGTGGTAGTAGCTCTGCTGGAGGTGGGAGTTTAAGGCCTTTTTGACAGGAGACGAACGTTCCCAGGAGACCCTAACTACATGCTTGGGTCTGCCAGGTCTGGAGAGCAGTCTCCACAGAGCCCAGAGCCAGCTCACCACCAGGTGATGATAAGTTGACAGCTCAGCTCCTCTCTTCACCTGGGTCCAGGACATGTGGCCACAGGTCCAATGACACAACTACAAAGTCGATCATCGAACTGTGGCCTCGGGTGTCTTGGTGCCAAGTGCACTTATGGACACCCATATGTTCGAACGTGGTATTCGTGATGGACAAACTGTGACAAGGACAGAAGTCTAACAACAAAACACCATTCAGGTTCAGATTGGAGAGGCCGTATCTACCAATCATACCCTCCCAGGTCACACTGCCATTGCCCACATGGGCGTTGAAGTCTCCCAGGACCACGAGGGAGTCCTCAGGGGGAGCACTCTCTAGCACACCCCCTATAGACTGCAAAAAGGGTGGGTACTCTGAACTGTCATTTGGTGCACAAGCACAAACAACAGTCAGGACCAATCCCCCACCCGGAGGTAGAGAGAGGCTACCATTTCATCTGCCAGGGAGAACCCCAACATGTGGGCACCGAGACAGGGTGGCAACAAGAATGCCCACACTGGCTTGCCACCTTTCATCATGAGCAACTCCAGAACGGTGCAGCCCCTCTCAAGATGGGTGGTTCCAGAGCCCACGCTATGTGTTGAGGTGAGCCTGACTATATCCTGATGGCTGAGGGGTAAAAGCCACCAAAGTTGGAGTGAAAGTATTGGTGGTAAGAAAAGGTATGTATTTTTTTCCCCAAGAATAAGAATTTGTGTCCCCCAAACATTTATTTTTGTTGCACTGACAGTGCCCACAACTCGATTTTCAGACTACACACAGATCTCCTCTCTTAAGCATTTTTAATATTTATGGCATTTGGCAGACACACTTATACAGAGGGACCTAAGTTTATTAAGATTTTTTTTTTTTTTTATAAAACTGAGCAATTAAGGGTTAAGGCCTTACTCATGGGCTCAACACTGGGGTACTGGAGATTGAACCTTCAACCTTTGGTTCACCAAAGACACACTGAAGCACACTGTTTATTTGTACTTTACATAACAGTTTTCAGCATCTGTTTTACTGATGTATGCTCTACCTTTGAGACAGACACACACCTGTTTCATAAAGTTCAAGGTAAATAAGGCTGGGTGCAAAGGGACAATTTAAATTAGTCACTGGCAACACAAAAATGTTTTTTCTGGACATAACGCTTTATTATTATACTTCAGCCTCCCCACGACCCAAGTAAGATTAAGCAGTTTGGCAAATGAATGAGTGAGTAAAAAGTACCCAATATTGAGTACTGAAGAATTGCTGCTGTTGGCTGTTGCTGTAAGTTAGGTTTTTTATGGTTATTTAGCTGATAAGGTGCATGAGGGACATATCCCACAAAACAAAATTGATCTTGCCCGTTTTGAAATTTGAATAAAATAATAAAAGTTCTATAGTTCTAACAATCCAGTAGATGTGTATATAAAAAACATATCATTAAAAACATGACCACTGTGGGTGAAGTGAATAACATTGATTTTTTTTTCATTGATTTTCTCATCAGTTCTTGAAGTTGATGTGCTAGAAGCAGAAAAAATGTGCAACCGCTACATTGTGATGGCTAAACAACTCGGTCTTTTCTTCTCCAAAACAACGGGTATTGTGGGATTTTCCTGGTGTACAGTGGTAAGTACCTACCAACCATTGTAGACATAGAGGCATGAAGTAGAGGCATATTTCTTCTAAATGTTGGAATAAAGGGTAAAATGGCAAAAATGGGCAACTTCACCAAAAATGTGGATGAATTGCATATTTGAAGACTCTTGACCTTTTCCTCATATTTTATTATGTACCTTCTCTTAGACTTACCTCTCTTTTAAAAACAGTAAGGGAGAGCAATCAGAGGTAAGTATTTTGAGAATGAATCATGTGAATGAATGAATGTTCCATTATTAATTTTTCCCTCCTCTATTCAAAAGGCTTCAGATTCGGGAAAAAAAATAGCAGAAAAAGAGTGGAAGGTGAGAGGTTTTGTGGTAACATAAATTTTGTGTCTATCATACGTATTACAGTTAAACACTTTATTACTACTATTATAAATGCTAAATTAAAAAAATAATAATAATTTAATCAGTTAGCTACTCACTGCTGTCTGTATACAAAACACCGTCTCTATATTTATTTTTTGTGGCTTTTTTGTGCTAAGTACTTTTTATTTACAGGACAGAGGGTGACACACATCACTTCATTATTTTGCCTTTGAATAATTTCACATTCCCTTTTCTACCAGTTGTTTGCTGAAGCTTAAGATCACGCCTAGCTTGGTTGGTTGGCTGGAGTTGGTTCCTCCCACATTGACATTCATGCCCTATCAACTCACAACAAAGTGGGTAGACAGTAGAATCCATGCCACAGCATTTAAGCTCATGCAGCCAGTGGTTGATTCTCTTAGGCCTGGAGCTCACAAACTTTTGTACTCAAACTACAATAATCATATTTCTGGTAGAGCGGGGGACAATAGACCTGATAGTAGTCTAGTCAAAGCAATATTCATCCTTAAACACTGTGGAAAAAAAACACAAAATCAATACTTACTCACCATCAGTGCGAGCCCTGAGCATCTTTTCCAGAGATAAGGTGGTTGTACTAAGCCTTTCAACATTCTCTGCCATCTCATCTCTTCTCCTCTTAAAGCATCTTTCACTCATTCATGTTAGGTTGTGGGTTTCTCAGAGAAGGTGGATGATCACTGAGGTTAGAAATGATAACCACCAAAGTACACTCATTTTATACGTCCACTGTACTTGTTAACTACATCCAGTATATTCGACTTATGACTAGATTGCCGCCAGAGCACGCAATCTCTGTACACTTTTAGTATGTTCACAATGCCCAATGTAAATTATTGTTATGATGGTAATACACTCACCATGATAATTTTAAAATGCCTCACATCTAATTTACAAGCCATTTACATTTGTATTATGTGTTCCACAATCATGGGATGTAATTGTATGTTTTGCATACCATGTATGAGGTATGTGACAAACATGGCATCAACTAGACACTGCAAGTGCCAAATATGGCACTTTTAAAGATATATTAACTGAAGTTGCAAACTTAATCACTTGCCCCGACTGTCCCATTCAAATTTCTTCTCTCGGAAAAAATCAGTTGGCTTCAGGCTAGAATGTTAGGTCTTCTAACCCAAAGTAACTTTGAAGGCTCCATATCTTCGTTTGCAAGTTATTTTGATGACTGTGGAAACACATAATGTGTTCAAATGCAGGATTTTTATCCTGGCTCAGAATGTACCCTTGTCCGCTCTCTCACCCCCCCCACCCCCCTGGAAGCCTTGTGAAATTATTTCTGTGCTTCAAAGGAATTGTTTGTTAAATAGCTTACAGGAATGCCAATCAGTTGAACATCATAGGAACTAAGAGGAGACTAAAAGGTGAATTTTTTAAATTATAGATCTTCAATGACTCTGTCCATGGCCATATCAAGATGAACCCTCTGCTGGTAAAAATCATTGATACACCAGAGTTTCAGCGCTTGAGGAACATTAAGCAGATGGGAGGAGGCTATTTCGTCTTTCCAGGAGCTTCCCATAACCGCTTTGAGCACTCTATCGGGTAACAATGTTTTATACATACATACAATGTCAAAAATCTATGCTAAGTGTGATAGCTGATATTATGATAAACAAACTACTATTAATACTACTACTATTAATGCTACTACTATTTCTACTACTACTACTACTACTACTACTACTAATATTAATAATACTAATAATTATTATTATTATTATTATCATTATTATTATTAGATTAAAACAATAACATTTTCATATAAAGCAAATCACAGGTGTAATAAATTTTCTAGGAATTTACCACATGGGAATGATGTCACGTGGATGGCACCGTGGCGTAATGATTAGCATTTCTGACTCACAGCAAAAAGGTCCTAGGTCCAAGGCCCATGATTAACAAGGGTGTTTCTGTGTGTGGAGTTAGCATGATCATGTTGCATATTGTGTGGGTTGCCTTCGGGTACTCTAGTTTCCTCTCACAGTCCAAGGTAATGCACTTTAGGCTGATTGTATTTTCTCAATTGCCTCTAGGTGTGAGTGTGAGTGTGAGTGGTTTTGTATGTTTTGGCCTTACAGTGGTTTGCCAAGCTCTTCAGGTTGTACCCCACCTTCGCCTGGAGATGGGTGGGATGGGCTCCAGCCTCCCCACATTCCTAATAAAGGAAAAAGTGGTTTGGAAAATGAAATAAAATTGAATTAATGATACCATACCTTCGGCAGGTATTAATTCTATGTTGTGCTTCTATTTACAGTGTGGCTCATCTGGCAGGGGAACTTGTACAAACCCTGAGAGCTCATGAGGAGGATATAACTGAGAAAGATCAACTCTGTGTTCAGATTGCAGGACTGTGTCATGACCTGGGTGAGTTATTCACTGTGTATTCGACTGAAACAGTTGGCTTGTGGAATCACACAATTCAAATACAAGAAACACAATTATTATCTGTTTATCTCTGTGAGATAAATATGTTTGGCGTATGAGTGACTCAGAGACAGATGGACAGTTTACTCAATTTATTCATTTTCTCAAATTAAACCCAGCGCTTCCAGATGCATTTTAACTCTCACGTTGAGTCTTGAATGCACCAAACACACACACACACACACACACACACACACACACACACACACACACACACACACAGCGTGTTCTGGGTCAGCCCTGAGGTCCCTTCCCGTTTGTACATACCCGCTACACCACACCAGGGAGGCGTTCGGGAGGCATTCTAATCAGATGCCCGAGCCACCTCAACTGGCTCCTCTCAACGCGA
>JBCNYH010000021.1:16334716-16356106 GCA_039654325.1 Tandanus tandanus
ATATATGTATATATATATATATACACACACACAGGTAATTGAGGTAATGTTATTACTAATGTTATTAGTAATGTTTGTCTGCTTTACACACTCAGAAGTTACATGTAGGATATAAAGGTTTCTGATGGATAAACAGAAAAACTATTTTAAATGATTTATAAATAAATTTGTGACATGTTGCTTGAACAAGTTCATTCATATTTCTCGTGTTTTCTTCAGTGAACTGTGATGACTTTTCTGCTCATCACTACTGTACAGAGTGGTTACTGTCACATCAAAACTGTAAATATAAAAGATGGAGTTTGAGGTCATGAACTCTTGCGTTTTTAATCTTGTGCAGGACTTTTCCTTGTTGGACTCGTTAGTGTTGGACTGCAACTGTTTAAAATTTGGATAGAAATGGACATGAGTGTTTTCTGGCCTGTGTGTGGGTCTAACACACTCTTGAATAGCTTTTAAAAAACCCCAGGAGAGGTGTGTGGTTTGCACTTCGTTTATTTTACAGGAGCTACGCTGTAGTCATTTTTATTTACCGTTATTAGCAATCAAGTTTTCCAGGTTTTCCCCAAAATCCTGCCAGTTGAAGGCAGATTGTCTTAGACAATTCGCCCAGTGTGTGTGTGTCTGTGTGTGTGTGCATACAGATCCTTGTAACGCATTGATGTCCCATCCAGAATGTATTCTTACGTCACCACCAGGTGTTCCCAGACAGACTCCAGAACCACTGAAACCCTGACCCGGATAAAGTGCTCAGGGAAAATTAGTGCGTCAACATTAAAACAAAAACATGAGTGATTTTCTGAGTCCTGAGTGATCAGAGTAAAACCAATTTCAGTAGACATTAAATTGGAACTGGTTTAAAGTTTGAAAAAATCGAAGTGGCTTCCATGACGACGCTGTCTCACCTCAGCTAATCAGTCATTGGCTCCGTGCATCACCTCATTAGTATTCATGATCCTGCTGTACACTGGACAGTAATGTCGGGGGAAATAAAAACCTTGATACAGAGAAATTATGAAGTATTTTATTACCATGCTTACATTTGGAAACAGATTTACCCTCCAACGCATTGCATTCTGGGTAATGATGTGATAACTCGATCCACTTATGATGAAGTTACGGAACATTCTTTAGTGGAGAAACAGAACTTGAACAAACTCCACCTGCTGTCCAACAAAAAGTCCAGATTTCAATCCAATAAGGAGAAAATAAAGATGGACTTAATATCATTTATACACACAAAATACAAAGGAGCAACACATCAACCAAACGCAGTCCATCACCCAGGACACTCTCAGCATCTCAGGTCAGCTTATTCAAACTAACAGTTTTGCATCCTGCAATGTAGACATGCATCAATGTAATAATAATATTTATAAAAATAGCAATAAAAATAAAAATAAAAAAATATATATTTAAAAATATTTGATAAAAATAATAAAAATAGGAAATAATAATGGGCAGTGGTGGCCTGGTGGAAGGGTGGTGGCCTGCTGATTTGAAGGTCGGGGGTTCAAGCCCCTCTATCCCCAATGCAGCTAACTGGGTTATCAAAGGCCAGCCATACTGTCTGTGGTGAGAGGCATGTAAAAGACCCATTGCTGCCGTTCGTAAAGAGCAGGCCATTGGGTTGCTGTCAGCGTGTTTCTGCTCTGCGATGGCCTGGCGAGCTGTCTCACCCAGAGTCGGCTAAGATGGGCGCCAGCCTCCTTATGACCCTAATTAGGATTAAGTAAGGAAAATGAATGAGGAAATAATAATAATAAAAAAAGAATTGAAAAGGTGTGTTATCAAAAATATGCATAATCACTGATGTTTTGTGAGATGTTTATTTATTAAATTTTTTGATTTAATGGAAGGTGTCTCCAGTGTCACAGATAATGCTGCAACTTTAAGTATATGGATGGCAACAAGATTGCCATCCATATACAACGTTTTTTGAACCTTATAAACTTCAAAATAGAGAAAAACAATTGTGCTGCGGAACAAAGATTTGTGATTTGTCACTAAATTTGCTCTAAAATGAACCTGAACGTATTTGGATATGCTCCACAAAGCGGATGAAGGTGATGTTACAGAGACCACATTCAGTGCCCCATGCCAAACTAGTGGCTAGCTTGTTAGCTACGTTAGCCTCGTAGCTCTTGTCTCCGCTTGATGGCTTACATGTAGAGTAAGTTTTCACTGGTACTTTAATATGAACCAGTCACTATTACAATACACCCAACAAAAACAACAACAAAAGAAGGAACAAAAGAAATTAAAGGCCCCTAATAGCAGCACCGAACAAAAATATCCTCAACGAGAAGCAGACGTTAACCGTCATCTCAGTTCTGTTTCTGATCTTCCTGTGATTGCGCTCTGGATTAGCTCAAAGGAAACTTTCAATCTCTTTCATGTCCGACATCCAGAAACAAACAACCTAAAAAAAAAAAAAAAAACTCTGCTCTCCGCATATTTAAAAAAAAATTAAACGAGAAGGATCAGTAAGGATCAGTAACACAAAGTCCTGATGCTAGCAGTGTGCGGCTGCTGTGTGTGCACATGCCTCCTCTGAAGCAGTAAAGAAAAAACAAAAATAAAGGTTCTCTGCATGTTTCTTTAATTTTCCACTAAAAAAATGGAGCCAAAAAAGGGAAAAACTTGTTTACGAAACCTTCAACATGCTAACATTTACGCTACTCCAGTTTAGCTCAAAGGACATTTTCAACCTCTTGCTGCCCAAAAAAGCCCGGTTTCCTTTGTGCATGTTTCTTTAATTTCCTAAAGGGACAAAAATCCAAGGCCAGCTGTGTTTACGAACCAGCCGGATACAGGTTTATTGCCATTACCCACAATCTTCAGTGGGAACTCAAGCTGTTTCAGATACAGGAAATTTTTGATTGTAGAATATATTGGTTGTAGACGAGGACAGTTTAAAAGTACAAGTGATTCTGCCAGGTAGAATTTCTGCTAGGTGTCTCAGTAATCAACAAATTTTTACGTCTTTTTGTTTCATGACACGCTACAATGGCTGGATCAATCTCAGCAAAACACAACCTCCAAGCTTATGGCTACATCTCAAATCCGAGTTTCTGGTTGTCTGGTGCAATGCCTTGTCTCAAATCACTACATGCTTATAAATGGTTAAATGTAGCATATTTCTGAAGGCCTCAAATGCAAACCAACAGGGTCTTCTCATCTGTACTGATTTCTTTTGTGATGTTTAAGATGAACAGGAGTCCTAAACCTCAAATCTAAAACTGATGGCTATCTTGAGGCTGTTAGTAAAAAAACATCTCTGCATTTTTCAGTTTTGGTATTGTGGAGGAAATCTTGTGTCTCAAATCCAGACAGACGGCTTCCCCTCCTCTGACTTGCTACTCCGGCGGCTGCTTTCTCGGTCCCCTCTGTTTCTGTCTCGCTTGTTTCCTTCACATTCACGTCGTTTTCTCTCGTCATGCTGATGCTTTGCCTTTCTGCTCTTTTCCGCTGCTTTGTGTACCTGAAGGAAGTTGTCTTCTGTGCTTCCATACTGCTGTGGATGTGTCCTGGGTGACGTCTCTTCTTCCTCTGCCTTTGGTTTAAACGGCGCAGATTCTGTCTTCACAGCGATGTTGTAGCCCGGCGGTGCTGAAGGAGACGTCCAAGGTGGCACATACCCTCCGTATCCTTCTTGTCCATTATCCTCGCTCATGGCGAGATTGTCATCTGGTCCATAACACCGTTGTCTGGCCAGCAGGAGATCGAACATGGTGCCCAGTCCGAGATGGAGCATCTCCCAGATATTGAGCAGCAAGCAGAGCAAGGTGACAGCGTACATGATGAGCAAAAAGATTGTCTTCTCTGTCGGGCGCGAAACAAAACAATCCACATTGTGGGGACAAGGTTTGCTCGAGCACACGTAACGAGCCGGGACAGCAAAACCGTAGAGCGTGTACTGACCAATCAGGAAGCATATTTCTAAAGCGGACCGGGCAACCAGCTGGAAGACATAAACTCTCATCAGTCCATCTCGCTGGATTCGCTGTCTTCCATCATGTCGTGTTTTCGCACCACTTCCCGTTGCGCCTGGTGGTGCACTGTCACTTCGGCTTGCCATTTCATTTGTGTCATAAATCATTGGATCTTCCTCCTGGTCTACTTCGGCGTCCTCCAGCCCTCTGCTCTGACGTCTGCTCAAGTAGAACTTTCTGCGCTTGGAAAATTTCACAGAAGAGCTAACAATGCCCTCTTTGCCTTCCTCCAACCGGGCAATCTTGTTGACGGCATAGCCAAGGTACATCAGAGAGGGTGTGGCCACCAGAACAATCTGGAATACCCAGAAACGGACATGTGAGAGCGGCGCAAAGGCATCATAGCATACATTCTCGCAGCCCGGTTGCCCTGAGTTACACACAAACTTGCTCTGCTCATCATAGTAAATGGACTCGCCACCCACGGCAGTGAGAACAATCCGAAATACCACAAGGACGGTGAGCCAGATTTTCCCCACGAATGTCGAGTGGTTGTGAATTTCCTCTAAGAGTCGAGTTAAGAAGCTCCAACTCATGATGATTAGAAACTGGAACGACTCTTCTGCACTGAATAAAGACAAAAAACAGACAAAGAACAAACTGTCATATGCATGTCTTTTATAGTTTCTATGGTCTATTTAAACTGCATTGTTACAGAAATTCTCTAAAAAATCACAAGTTATAAAGGCAACTGAATTTAAAATGCGGCTGTGTGTTATCTAGTCGCTTGTGTTCAGTGGGAATATATGTGGAAAGTGGCTCATGTTAAGTGGGGGTAAGTGAAAGTGGCTTCTCTGGAGCGGGTGATTGGGAAGTGGCTTGTGTCCAGTGGGAGGATGAATGGGAAGTGGCTCGTCCTGAGTGGGGGATAAGTGAGGCGTGGTTAGGTTTGTGTGGGAGGATGAGTGGGAAGTGGCTCATGTTAAGTGGGGGAAAGAGTGGGAAGTGGCTTCTGTTAAGCGGGGGGATAAGTGGGAAGTGGTTTGTATTGAGTGAAGATGGTGAGTGGAAAGTGGCTTATGTTGAATGGGAAAGTAAGTGGGAAGTGGCTAGTATTGAGTTGGGGGATGAGTAGGAAGTGGCTTGTGTTCAGTGGGGAGAAGAGTGGGAAGTGGCTCGTGTTGAATGGGGAAGTGAGTGGGAAGTGACTCGGATTGTGTGGTGATGAGTGGGAAGTGGCCCGTGTTGAGTGGGGGAGTGAGTGGGAAGTAGCTCGGATTGAGTGGGGGATGAGTGAGAAGTGGCTCGTGTTGAGTGCGGATATGAGTGGAAAGTGGCTCATGTTAAGTGGAGGTGTGTGAGAAGTGGCTTGTCTTGAGGGGGTGATTGGAAAGTGGTTTGTATTCAGCGGGGGATAAGTGGGAAGTGGCTCATCCTGAGCAGGGGATAAGTGAGTTGTGGTTAGTTTTGAGTGGGTTGATGAGTGGGAAGTTGCTTGTGTTAAGTTGGGCGATGAGTGGGAAGTGGTTTGTATTGAGTGAAGAGAGTGAGTGGGAAGTGGCTCGTGTTGAGTGTGGGGATGAGTGGGAAGTGGCTTGTGTTGAGTGGGGATGAGTGGGAAGTGGCTCGTGTGGAGAGGGGGAGTGAGTGGAAAGTGGCTCATGTAAGTGGGGGAATGAGTGGGAAGTGGCTCGTGTTGAGTGGGGGAGTGAGTGGGAAGTGGCTTGTGTTGAATGGGGGATAAGTGAGGTGTGGTTAGTTTTGAGTGGGAGGATGAGTGGGAAGTGGCTCCTGTTAAGGGGGGAGTGAGTGGGAAATGGCTTGTGCTAAGTCGGGGGATTAGTGGAAAGTGGTTTGTATTGACTGAAGAGGGTGAGTGGGCAGTGGCTCGTGTTGAGAGGGGGAGTGAGTGGGAAGTGGCTCGTATTTAGTGGGGGGATGAGTGGGAAGTGGGTTGTGTTGAGTGGGGGAGTGAATGGGAAGTGGCTTGCATTAAGTGATGGGATGAGTGGGAAGTGACTTGTGTTGAGTAGGGGGATGAGTGGGAAGTGGCTTGTGTTGAATGGGGGGCTGAGTGGGAAGGGGCTTGTGTTGAGTGTGGAATTGAGTGGGAAGTAGCTCATGTTGGGTGGGGGGGGTGAGTGGGAAGTGGCTCATGTTAAGAGGGGGCAGTGGCTTGTATTGAGTGGGGATGAGTGAGAAGTGGCTTGTGTTTAATGGAGATGAGTGGAAATTGGCTCATGTTGAGTGGGGGAGTGAGTGGGAAGTTGCTTGTGTTGAATGGGGAAGAGTGGGAAGTGGCTTGTGTTGAATGAGGGATTGAATGGGAAGTGGCTCGCATTGAGTGGGGGGATAAGTGGGAAGTGGCTCGTGTTGAGTGGGGGAATGAGTGGGAAGTGGTTTGTGTTGAGTGGGTGGATGAATGGGAAATGGCTCGTGTTGAGTGAGGGAGTGAGTGGAAAGTGGCATGTATTGAGTCGGGATGAGTGGGAAGTGTCTTGTGTTTAATGGGGATGAGTGGAAAGTGGCTCATGTTGAGTGGGGGAGTGAGTGGGAAGTGGCTCGCTTTGAGTGGACTGATGAGTGGAAAGTGGCTCGTGTTGAGTGGGGAAGTGAGTGGGAAGTGGCTCGGATTGAGTAGGGGATTAGTGGGAAGTGGCTCGTGTTGAGTGGGGATGAGTGGGAAGTGGCTCATGTTGAGTGGGGGATGAGTGGAAAGTGGCTCATATTGTGAGGGGTGTGAGTGGGAAGTGGCTTGTGTTGAGGATGAGTGAGCGGTATTTCTTCACATCTTCTTGGTTTCTGGTAGGGCTCAAATCCCAATTTTATGAAAAACCTGTAGAATTATATGAAGCATTTCGTTTCTCAGGGAAAAAAATTAAGTGAAACCACCAAATTTTGGGGGTGGGGGTTGTTGCAGCCGTGGACTAATGGTAAGAGAAGTGGCTTTGGGACTGAAAGGTCACTGGTTCGATTCCCGAACCAGCAGAAAAAATGAAGCATTTGTTTCTCAGGGGAAAAAATTAAGTAAAACCACCAAATTTTGGAGGTGGGGGTTGTTGCAGCCGTGGACTAATGGTAAGAGAAGTGGCTTTGGGACTGAAAGGTCACTGGTTCGATTCCCGGACCAGCAGGAAAAATGTGTGGAGCTGCATCTTCCATTCCTCCACCTTCATGGCTGAAGTGTCCTTGAGCAAGGCACCAAACCCCCAACTGCTCTCCGGGCGCCCCAACGTGGTGGCAGCCTATTGTTCCAAGTCTGTGTGCTCACTGTTTACGTGTCTGTGTGCTCTCTTTGGATGGGTTAAATGCAGAGGTAATAATTTCCCTTGTGGGATTAATACAGTATAGCAAAAGCAAAAAAGCAAAAAAAAAAAGATCTGCTAATCTGATTCATATCCAAAAACATAGTGCTGTATCAGAAACAAAAAATAGCAGTTCTATAGAACGATTTTGATCGTTTTTTTATTCTCTTCAAATATAGGACAGTCGTAACAAGCATTTCACTACATATTGTACTGTGTATGATTTTGTACGTGACATATAAATTTGAATCTAATCGAATCTAATCTATGCAAAAGTTCAGAACGCTGGCCTGTGCCTGAGCCGAGCAATGGCCTGGACAAAGTTATTGTCTTGCCTCCTGCCAAGTTCCAAGGTCACTGTGCCAAGGTCAAAGGTCACATATGCAAATTAGCTACCCTACACACAGGTTCAGGTCATAGGGAGTACCTATGCAACGTTTTAGAAAGCTGGGCTGTGCATGAGCCGAGCAATGGCTGGGACAAAGTTAGTCAAGCCGCCCATCCGCCTGGCCGTCAAGCCAACGACAATACCCCTCCAGCCATAGCTGTCTGACTAGTAAAAATGTGCTTTAACAAAATATTACTTAAGGGGTATATACACTTACACTCCTAAATAAAAGTCTGTCTATCTATCTATCTAGATGTTAAATAACAGAAGAATAATTCACATTGCAAAAAACCCTTCATCCAAAACAAAACAAAAAACCCCCATAAAAACCCAGTGATTTTTATATTTATGTGTAAATTCAATTGGTCATAATTCCCTGAAGGTTGAGAAGAATGTTAACGAGAATGAGTGCTTGTTAAAAAACAAAACGGTTAATTCCTTGTGGAAAGAAAAAGAGGTGAATGTGGTATATTTCATTGTTTACACGTTCAAGGATGCTTTATGGTAAACTTTATTAGGATATTCTGCCAAAATAGCAGGACTTTTATAGGTTGAACAATATAGAAACACACATACACACCGACACCCACACACACAAACACACAGATACATATAAGCTCATAAAAACAGCAGGTCGCAGAATTCCATATTTTATAACATAATAATCATTGCCAAAGCATAATGTGAAACAAAACACACACAGGTGGACCACCAAGAAGTGTGTGCGTGTGTGCACTGCAGTGTGTATTGGCCATACGCTGTACTGTTGTAGATAGATGTCTGATGTTGCATAAAAAAATCTAAGTAACTGAAATCCTCTACTCTCTTACTAATAATCATATTCTGGACTGTGATTGGTTAGAAGGTGGTGATGAATGTTCTATAACAGCATCTCTGACAACAGAGCAGGCTTATACTAATTCTGTTATCATTTCTCTGGTAACAGATCATTCACGGGGTGTACTTCACATATGTTTACGCAAGGAGTTTACAATGTAAGTCTTAAAGCTGTAACATTAAGTTTTTCTGCCGTCTCTAGGACAGAGGAATTTACACTTCTTTGTGATTTCTTGGTTGCATGACAACCTCCTGAGTTGCTGCTATAAAGTACATAAGGCTGGATTTTTAAAATAAAATCCCAGTTTCTCATCAAAATGAGAATATATAATAGATATAGATATAATATAATAGAGAAATGAGGTGACTGTTAAAGCCCAAAAGCTGTTAAAGCTAAATGCAGATAAAGTGACTGAAGCCAGGAACTTGAGGTGACTTCCAGCAATTTGTTGAGGCGATTTCTGAAAAATAATCAAGAATAAATAACAAGAACCTTTTAGAAGTGCTTGTTTATTTAAATTTTCTGCTTCACAGTACACCCTAGATGACCAGTATTTTACATGTACTTGTACATTTAAAAGTATACATGTATTAAACTCTGAACTACTGTCTAGAGAAGAGCAGTCTTGCAGTTCCAATAATCTTTAGAAAATAGAATTATTTCAAACAGAACTAAACCAACACCAGTCTGAGGTGTTTTTCCAAGGTTTTAAGCGTGGTTTTTCAAAAAACAAAACAAAACCAAAAAAAACCCTTAGATGCGGCACTGAGGTGCGGGCGCTGATGAGAAACAAGGAACTGTTTTTATCCAGCCGAAAGACAAAATTTGTTTCAATTAATGGTAAATCTAAATGGATAAACAGCACAGTATGTCATTTTTTAGTTATTACAAATCTATTTGTTGGATAACTGCTGGTGTTGCTGTGGTGGCAGCAACTCTTCTACACCGCACCATTTGGTTTGTTAATTTGAACAGCAAACACGCAATGTTTTATATTATACTAATGGTTCAACAATTCTGTTTCTATTCCATAATGTTTTGGGCCCAGATATATTATTATTATTAGAGATGCACTGATGACAATTTTTCTGGCCGATTTCAATTACCGAATTTTGCAGAGTCTGATTTTAAACAGCTATAACTGACAGCATATACAAACTCAGAATAATAATAATAATAATTATTATTATTATTATTATTGTTAATATGTAGTAACAGTACGTTATGAAACTTGCCTTGGATCTGAACCTTTTCTGAACCAACCTCAGGTGTTTAGCAGTTGCACACTGTCTGCTCATCTCTCCAAAAGCCATTGGGGTGCAGTGATGGCTGGAATGCACTGGCTCCACAGTTTTCCCTTGTTAACTTCAACCTGGGTATGTTTGGCTGGGTGATAGCTTTTTAAGTGTGTATTTAGATTTGTTGTTCTAAAAGTTCACAGTGGTTTCTCAGCCATACATGCATTACAAATTGTGCATGGTAAGTCTTTACTTATGATGACAACATACATATGGCTCAAAGAGTGTGCACAACTGTGCCATTATATGTATGGGTGGCTGTGACGTTATATATACATGTATGCGGCTGTGACCTTATTACCTGTACCGGAACCACAAGGACCATAGACATACATACCTGATATTATATGATGGGGACCGGCTTAAAATCGGAATTACTGATCACGCCGGTCACCCTGAAAAACGGCCAATTCTAGTCTATAGTCGGTTTGTACATGCCCTGGTTGAAAAAGCAGCTACAATTATTATTATTATTATTATTATTATTATTATTATTATTTCACCATTCTAACCAAGAACATCTTTTTAACATGTCCCTGGTACAAAGGGGTGACATTAATTTTAAGCAATTAATACTGTGAATATCCATCTAGAGATGACTCAGTCTAGACACACCATCAGTGATGTTCCTGGGATCATTGGGTATATCAGATCTTTCAGCATCATACACCCTCCTGCAGGTGACCCAACAGGGTTGCTCAAACCCCAGCCAGTGTACAATCAGCATGATACTCTGAGCCTAATGCTGTCCTCTTTTGAGACACAGTTATTTTGAGGCTTCGATGGTGATAAGGATGGCTCTTTTTTCTCTCCTTCAATACCTATAGTGCTTAAGGTTTGGACTTGAGAACAGGCTGTAAATCTCCTGCACCCGACTTCCATTTGGAGACACCTGGCTCTTCATCCTACCTGACTAAAAAAGCACCTTGTTCACCCACAATTGTACCACCACACACAGAGCTCACTTGGAACACAACGGTCATGATGGTAATTCTACTATACCCCAGGTGTGCAGATTTGACAGGACTGCCCTCAACCATATGTCACTTTGCCCTTAACCATATTCTCCCATGTAGTTCAAGCTCTCCGATGCTTCATTCCCACCGCCTTGCACACTACATGGTGCCCTTCTTTCCTACTGGTGGTGTTTGGTGAGATGTAATGGATCCAAACCCAACCCTGCCTCACTTGACCACTCTGACCCTGTGATGGCGCCTGTGAAGGCACCCCTGTGATGGAGCCTTGCCTCTGCTTTGTGAACATCATCCTCTGCCCTCCACTTTCTTCCAGTTCTCACTTGGATCCCTGCATTAGCCACCATCCGATCACTTGAGAAGAAACTTTCCAAAGCTCTAGACTGGCTTCTCAGTAATAGGATGACTGTGCCTGTGATGGTAAACCAGACCTTGTCCACCACCTTTTCCTTTTTGGCAGCATGAATATTGATTTGGTTGGTCTGAAACGAATCATGGCCCACTCCACTGTCTTTTCCATCCCCTTCAGAATCTACCAGCAGCCTGGGACCTATTCTGTGGTGACTCTGAGGTATCCATGAATGCCCTGATGGGTGGTTTTGATTTTGACCAGATTTCATTCTAGACCCACTGTACTCTGGTTGAATGGACTTGCTAAGGTTGTTCATCACAAGGGAAAACAGTGTCACAGAGATAGTACACATGGTAATGATGCCAGTCATTGTTGCCAATCTACATTGCGTATTATCCTGAAGAGAACCTCATCCTGAAATTGCTATAATAATCAGCAATGAGCTCTTGAATCAGGATGGAGCTGCACCACGTTATCTGGAATTGAGCCATAAGTGTTCACCAGGCTAAGTCACAACACACTCTGTTCTCTGTGGCATCCTTGATGAGTTGCATCCCCACACCAGTGTGTTCCAGTCAGTCTGGCAACCTGAAATGTGACTATTCTGGACTGATGTATTGATGCGGGTGTTCTGTGCCAAGTAGATGCTCAACCGCTTAGAAAAGCATTCAAGAAGACCTTTGACCCTTGGGACACATCAGAGAGACGATGTGAATCTGGTCTAAATGGGCGGAGTTTTCCTTATTAGTGATCCACATCCCTTTAGCCGCTGTCCATTATTCTGGGATCTTCCTTCTCCAGAAGTCCTGCAGAATTTTCCTCAAAGTAAGAATTTGGGACAGTTCTTGGATATTTTCACTTGTATCACTTGATCCTGTAGCAGAACCTGGCCTTAATTTGCAGACTACCTCTTTAACCTTTTTCAGTTGCAGCTCTGACACGTCAAACTGCACTTCCAGGTTGAGGGGGACCTATTAGGATCCTGCTCTCTTTTTGGTTCAGTAAATGTCTACCTCAGAAGTTTTAGCGCAAAAAGTTCACCTTGTTTGGTGAACATCTAATGAATGGCGACAAAAGGTGCTTGTTTTCTGGCCCTTTCATGTCACTAACCTCCGATGCCTCTCGGCCCAACCGAGGACCCTGATGTCCAAAATAATAGCAAGAAATACATTTGTTATATGTGTAATTTGTTGTAGAATACATAACAGAAGTACTAACCACACACACACAGACACACACAGACACACACACACACCAACACTCATGACAACTAAATAAATATATCTGGCAACTCAAAAAGCTTGACATGTGTTTCTGTAAGCTGCTGTAATAAAACACACACACGCACATGCAAACACACAAACCTCCAACCAGATCATACAGCCATCTGTCTAAAATATGCAGATAAAATCTCTTTCATCCACACACACACACACACGTTTGTGCCTAAGTCTATAAGGAAATTAAATTACCATATTTTTAAAATCGCATTAAAGTTTAGCTCAGTCTTGTAACATTCTCTGTACACTTGTATTCAGAATAAACAAGCAACACATAAATGTGAACAGTAACACACAAGCAAGCACACACACACACCCTGACACCCTGCCCACAAGTGCACAGTTACTTTTTAAAAAATACATAAATAAAAGCTTACCCATCCATTTAAAGCTACATGAGTCTGTTCAAGCAAAAGAGCACTAAAAGTGTTAGCGCATTTAAGCTCTAGAAAATAAACTTTTAGAGCACTAAAAGAGCATTTAATTTCAAATTGAGATTTTTTTATGGAATTGAGCTTAGTTTGATCATGTAAGTTTCATGATATAACCACAAGAAGATAACTGCACTTACAGGAAAAATAAATAAATTTCTGACGTTTAAAAAATGTTTTACTTGGGATTTGAATCTATCTTTATAAAAAGCAGCCTATCCATGTACAAACTGCATTACTTTTGAACCTAACTGAAGTGAAAATGGACCACGTGATAATGGACCGCTGAATTTCCATGTCCAAATCACGTACGGCCACAGAATTAACACACGGTCTAAACACTTTTTTAATCACGTGCATAGAAGAGGCAAGCATTTCACTTGCCGCCACACTAAAACGATGGGTTTTAAATTTGGACATTTATAATCCTGATGGATCTTTCAATATTTGTCTTGATAACTGAGTAGTGATGTGATGTTTGCGCATACCTGATGTTTGTGGGCAGAAAACCTACCCTCATGTATCCCTTCTCGAAGATGCCACTGCTGTATACAACGAGATCGCTGATGTCAACACTTTGTGTGGCGCTGCTGCATGCTCTAAAAACGACTCGATTTTAGGCAGGCTTTTTAAATAGAGGAGCATCCAAAAATACTGGTCCCATAATGTGATGTTTGATGGATTTCTGGAGGCCTAACATAAGAAGTGTTTGTCTGTTAGCCTATGCAAGAAACTATAAATCACACCACTTATGTTGGAATAAGATCAAAAAATCGGAATCTTGGAACAGCTTAAATAACCATCAAACTGGTTTGACGGAACAGCCTCACATACAGAAGTCCTAAAAACCCACTAATAATTTTTTAATGCTTACACTTCAAAATAATCTTTGCCAGGAAAAAATCTTCAAACACTTTTATTCAAGTAGAAAATAAGTATTCTGTAGCATGTGCAAAATCCTAAATCCTATGTCCAAAGCGATAGATTTAGCGGGTGTTTTTGTACGGACACCAAAACTCACAAAAACTAGTTTTCCATTAGCAAAGCCTTACTCATATACGCAATAACACAACACAACTCACGCCAGGACATTGTGAAGTATTACACCAAACCTTTTAAGAATGTCATCAAGAGCTGCAGACTGAGCAAAAAATGCAGGAGATGAGCGATAAAGCAGGAGATTGCTTAATCCTCTAGGGTCGTGGGGAGGCTGGGTACACCAACAGCTCACCAGGCCATCATATAGCCAACACACACAACTGTACACACTCACACCTAGGGGCAATTTGGAATAGCCTAATGTGCATGTCTTTGGACTGTGGGAGATAACTGGAACACCTAGAGGAAATCCACGCAAGCACAGAGAGAACATGCAACTCCGTGCAGAAAGGCCCTCGCCGAGCCCGAGACTCAAACCCAGGACCTTCTTACTGTGAGATAGTCATATTAACCACTATGTCACCGTGTTGTCCCAAATGTATAATAGTTGACAATAATGGCTTCTCCTGGAAAGGTGGGGCCCAATACTTTTTTAGTAAACACAACAGAACAAATATGGTCAGCGATCGTACACTGAAGACTGACCTCACTCACTCACTCATTTGCTGAACCGCTTAATCCTACTACTGTAGGATCGCGGGGAGGCTGCACCAATCTCAGCTGACACTGGGCGAAGGAGGGGTACACCCTAAACAGCTCACCAGACTATCAGAGGGCCAACACATTCACAACCATTCACACACACATTCTCACCTGGGGCAATTTGGAACAGCCAAGTAGCCGAATGTGTATGTCTTTAAAAAGTAGGAGGAAACCTGAGTACCTGGAGGAAACCCATGCAAGCCCAGTGAGATCATGCAAACTCCACACAGAAACGCCCTTGCTGTGAGGTGGACGTGCTAACCTCTGTGCCACCGTGCCGTTCGACAACTGACCCGCGTTTTAGTTGTTTTTTTATAGACAAGAAAACAAATGTTTTGGAGGAGTGTGTGTGTGTGTGTTTGAGCTACGGGTGTGGTTACTGGACCCGCACTGGGCATGTGCTAATAAATACACTAATAAAGTTGCCTGAAGACATTAAAGGATCTGTAAACACATGAAAGTTTCTTTTAATTGAACTGACTCTCACACTCTCACTGAAAACGGAACTGAGGAACACAGAAACACAGGAACAGAGAACCTGTCCCGTGGCATGTATCGGAGCCTCACTGCAAACATCCTTTCATTTATAAATGTCCTGAGTCAGCAGAGTACACTAAATAAATAAATAACATCCACACTCAGCATCCTTAGGTTTGACATTGACAATTTCTCTTTCCTTGTGTCCTTCTTTCTTCAGTTCTATTAGTTCACTTTCCCTAATTCTCTAGTTCTTCTTGCTTGCTCTTCCTAGTTAATTTCTTGATCATTAGTGTGTAGTACAGGAAAAAAACAGTTTTTTTCCTAGTTTCTTGTGTCTTAGTGTCTGGGTTTAGTTGATATTAATCACAAACCCTTCCTTTAAAAAATAATATGCCACCATTACAGTAGCCTCACAGCAAGAAGGTCTAGGTTAGACTTCCAGGCTTGACAAGGACATTTCTATGTGGAGTTTGCATGTTCCTCATGTGCTTGCGTGGGTTTCCTCCAGATATTTCAGTTTCCTCCCACAGTCCAAAGACATGCACATTGGGCTAATTGGCTGTTCCAAATCACCCCTAGATGTGAATGGTTGTGTGAGTGTTGGCCGTGCGATGGCCTGATCAGCTGTCAAGGGTGTACCCTGCCCTTGCCCAGAGTCGGCTGAGATAGGCGGCAGCCTCCGTGCAACCCTCAAGTCCACCCTCAAGTCCACAAGCTCACTGTATATGCTGGCTATCTGTCAATGTCGAGAGGCTCTGGGGGAAGTTGGTGTATGAGTGAGTAAGAGGTCTGGGTATAACTGGTTTGAAACTGAAAAACTGTGAGTCAGCAGGGCAAGAGAGTAAGTGACTTTGTTGATCTGTATAAGGATTTCCTATGGGCCAGTAAACCTGGGGTTGAGTTTCTTGCAAGCGGAGCGGGTTTTAAGGTTGCAAGTGGAAAGCCATACATGTGTGTCTCAGCCCTGTTCCTATCACCATTGGTCTTGTGGCATTCTGTGATGATTTTTTTATGATGTGCCTTCTCCCAAAGTTGATTGGCTCAGAACCATTCTAGCGAAACAAGTGTGGCTTGAAGGCCAATATGCACTGTACTCTGATGTGAGGCCTCAGGTGGGATGACATGGTGAATTCTGTACGAATTCAACCAAGGGAAAGAATTGTGCCCAGTTGTTTTGTGCCTCCGAGAAGTAGATTGTAATGTGTCGACGGCGGATGCGTCGTCGCACTTGCTTTATTTATTTTGGGCCCAAATGCTGAGCCAGAAATGGGGACTAGAACACAGACGGAGGGGGGTTTTGGGGGGGAGACGACGACAAGGATGCCGGTAGAGACAACCGGCCTTGCCTAAAATAGCAGGTAACAGAGGGAGTACCCGCTCTCTCAACAGAAACCTTTTATCCTTTTTATCTTTTACATTCTCTTCTTTTTCTTCTTTCTTTTCACATTAACAAAACATAAACGCAGCACCTAGTCACATAAAACCCAGGGAAAGAAATACTGTGTTACCGGCTGTGAGATATGTGACTTTCTAAACGGTGCTGGCTTCTTAAATAGGCTTTGTGCCTAATGGTTAATTGCCAGCAGGTGCGGCTCCTCCCCCCCTACCGGGGGAAGGGTGTTGGTGGTGTGCCGCCCTCTGCTGGTTGGTGAGCAGCCGGGTGAAGAACAAGGCCGACTTGGCCTGGCGCAGATTAAGATGCTTGGATTGTTGGAAATAAGCCAAGTTCTTATGATCCGTCCAGACCAGGAATTGATGTTGAGCCCCCTCCAACCAGTGCCTCCACTCCTCTAGGGCTAGTTTCACTGCTAGGAGCTCCTGGTCCCCAACATCGTAGTTACGCTCTGTAGGAGTGAGGCGGTGTGAGTAGAACACGCAAGGGTGGAGCTAGTTATCCTGTCCAGAGCGTTGAGACAGCACCACCCCTACCCCCACATCCAAGGCATCTACCTCCACTATGAACGGAAGTCGAGGATCTGGAAGCTGGAGCACTGGTGCAGTGGCTAAGCGGTCCTTTAGCTCATCGAAGGCGCTCTGGGCTTGAGATGTGCATTAAAACTGCCCTGAGGTCTTCTTGTCAGGGCAGTAAGTGGCACTGCGATGGTGCTAAAGTTCCGCACAAATCGGCAGAAGAAACTGGCGAAGCCCAGAAAGCTCTGAACGAGCCGAAGTGATGTGGGGTGTGGGCAGGCCATTACTGATCTGATTTTTCCTGGGTCCATGCTCAGCTGTCCCTTGGACACCACAAATCCAAGGAAGGTGACTGACTGTGAATGGAAGACGGATTTCTCCAGCTTAACAAACAGGTGGTTCTCCAGGAGCAGCCGGAGAACCTTTCTAACATGGGCTATGTGTTCGTCTGCGGTCTTACTAGAGATAAGAATGTCATCTAGGTAGACGAACACGTAGCGGCCCAGGGTTTCCCTCAGGACCTCATTGATGAACCGTTGAAAAACAGCGGGGGTGGTCATCAGGCCGAAAGGCATAACCAAATACACATAATGCCCTGACGGGGTGATGAACACTGTCTTCCATTCATCGCCTTCATGAACACTGATAAGGCTGTAGGCACTGTGCAGGTCCAGTTTGGTAAAAACAGAGTCCTGCTGCAATGCCTCGAAGGCTGAGGCCATGAGGGGCAGAGGGTAACGGTCCTTAATGGTAACCTTATTCAGACCCCGGTAGTCGAGACAGGGCCTGAGACCCCCGTCCTACTGCCCCACGAAAACGAACCCAGCCCCTGCTGGGGAGGTGGATGGCCATATGAAGCCCAGTGCCAGTGCCTCTTGGATATACTCATCCATTTTCTGGCGCTCAGGACCTGATAGGGAAAACAGCCAACCCCTGGGTGGGCTGGTACCAGACAGGAGGTTTATGTCACAATCAAATGGCCTATGTACTGGCAGGAGCTGGGACTTCTGCTTACTAAAGACCTCCCTGAGGTCCCAGTACATGGATGGGACCTTGGAGAGGTCTGGCAAGTGGGTGGTAAGAGAGAGGTGTTTGGTTGGGGTCTCTGGGACTCCTAGGCAGAGCTGTTGGCACTGGGGGCCCCACGCCACAACGGATCGACTGAGCCAGTCCATCTGAGGGCTGTGGCGTTGCTGCCAGGGGAACCCCAGTATTAGTGGCAGACCTGGAGCCTGGAGCATATACAGTGTAATACGCTTGCTTTGTTGGCATATATGGAGTTCCAGGTGGCCTACCTGCTGCGTAATACCTCCCTGGGTCAGGGAACGGCCAACTATGGCTGAAATTGGAAGAGGGTGGTCCAGGGAAGTCACTGGCAGCTTTAATTTACTGGCCACGGTGGCATCAATAAAGTTGCCTGCCGCTCCCGAGTCCACAAAAGCCTGGAGACGTTCCTCCCAGTCGGGTCCCCATATGAGCGACGCTGGGTGCCCTGTGTGGCCGCAATACAGGCACCGACCCTCCCGTATGCGTGCCTCACGCTCCTGCCGGGAGAGCCTGGCATGCCCAAGTTGCATCGATGGATGCATCGGGCTATGATGTAAGCTATCTTGGATCTGGCTTCTTAAATAGGCTTTGTGTTTAATGGTTAATTGCCAGCAGGTGCGGCTCCTCCCTCCCTACCTGGGGGAAGGGTGTTGGTGGTGTGCCGCCCTCTGCTGGTTGGTGAGGGAACAGCAAGCCTGGAGTCCGGCTGTCTCCTCACATAGATCTCTTCATTACTACACTCCAGCTAGCCACTGTCTCTTAGGGGTTAACCCAAGGTTACCCAGAAAGTGTGCACAGCAAACTGGGCTCTGCATTGGCTGAGAAGGGTAGACAGTGGTGGCATCTGCCTATATATCTGGGACAGGGTAAGATGTTGTCTCTAGGATAATTCCCAGTACAATCTGCAGCAATTCATCTTCAACAAGCTCTGTAACAGCCATCAATTCGGTTAATTTCTTTAGCCTTTGGAGTCCACCTCTCTGAGCCATACATCAGAATGGGTAGGATAACTGCTTTTTTGAGTTTCACTTTGTTGGGCAGATTGCTAATCAAGATTTTATCAAGCTTGTTTCAAGCATTCCAGACTTACCCCTTTCTGGTTCTCAAGTCCATTGCTGAACACATGATGTGTGATCCACAATACCTGAAGATACTTGAATTTCCTGAAAGTGATTTTCCTGATGCATAATGACTGGTCGATATAAACTCTTTGATGCATTGCAGTGTAGGCCAACATGGGCAGCTGCTTTTTCTAGTGCATGTAGAAGTTCCTCTGTATCAGATCTGATGGCAAGATCATCCACAAAATCTTGATCGGTTATATGAACAGAGGATGGCATCTGCTCTTACAATGGTGGATTTGGTACTAGAGTGTCACCCTGGAGAATACTGGAAATGAGGTCAATGCTTGTAGCTTCACCATTAAGTGGTTAACACACTTGCTTTTGGATCTATTTGGAGCAGTGATTATTCCATTCGGAATGCTGTATCTAAGATCTGAATCATAACTTCTCAGTGAACTGAATTAAATGCCTTTTTGAAATGTACAAAAATCAATATAATTTCTCTATTGGCATTGCCCATCTCTTCAATAATGCATCTCAATGGATAAGATCTGAGATAATGTGGATATACCCCTTCTGAATCCTTCTGCTTTCTTCTGAGAATACAATCCAGTGGTAACCCGTTGAGGATGAGCTTATTAGATTTTTGTTGCTATGGCGGTAAGTTTGACCCCACAAGAGTAGAATTGTTCTGAGAGGTCACCCTTCTTAGGCACAGGCACGATACCAGATGGTCTTTAACTGGATGGAAATATCAGTTCTTGAAGAATTGAAAGTGTCTGCCAAGAAGAATAAGATTTACATAAAAGCTATTCAAGAGCAACCTTTTATCATCCTGACTCCGATCTTGAATACCGTACCATCAAAAACGACCATCTCATCACCAGCTAAGCACAGAAAAATCTTGGAAATGCAATTGTTGGAGATGTGGCAAGGTTAAATCTAATACATGTTGAGAAAATATCATCTCGTATCCTTGTTGGTGAATTCCAACGTAATCCAGAGATCAGCTGCTATTGCCCACATAATGACAGAAACATATGCAAAGTGAGTTCCTCGTGTGTGCAAGAACCCAAGATATTCCAAGACGTTTACCACTTAAGTACATAATCGATTCAATGACCTTGCTGATGAGCAAGACTTCGTAAATGAAAACTATAACTTGTTAATTTCTTGTACTGAGGAAGTGGCACTAGAAATTCTTCCCAGAAAGTCTGTATCAGGAATAATATTTTTAAACTTACTGGAATCCTTCAAAGTTGCTAAGTCAGCACCGCACGAAGTCAATTTAAAAAATGCGAGAAAATATCAACATCACTTGAGAAGCAAAAAATTATGGCTGCCTGTAGGAAACTTGCACATGCTTATGACACCACAACAGCTGAATATGTCCAAGGAAAGACTGATCCAGTCATGTAGCTGCATGCTGCCTGTCAACACTCAGCAGCCTGGGAAATCTGAATGACCTGGTATGGCCAAAGCAAGAACTGTCATTTAGCATCAAAGGCAACCCTGATGTGAAAAGGAAAGTTGGTTCAATCACTTTAATAACATCCTGCAGCAACCATTTCTACAGTTAACAAAAACAGTTAACATGTCAAAGTTCAGGATCTTCAAGAGGCTTAACATCTTACCCAGGGTTTACACTGGAGCACGATGTCTGTGATTTCCACGATTTAAGAGAATTGTGATGAGCGTGGGGGGCTTGTGTGATTGAATCATGATGGTCTTGAAGGAACTTGGTGCATTCGTGATGATCTTTAAGGAACATGGTGGAATCATGATGATCGCACTGATTTTGGGAAATTCTTTCATTCATTCATTCATTTTCTAAGCCGCTTACTCCTAATTAGGGTTGCGGGGAGGCTGGTGCCCATCTCAGCCAACTCTGGGCGAAGGCGGGGTACACCCTGAACAGCTTGCCAGACCATTGCAGGGCCAATACTCACACAACCACTCACACTCACACTCACAACTGGGGTTGATTTGGAACAGCCAATTATCCTACTGTGCATGTTTTTGGACTGTGGGAAGAAACCCACGCAAGCATGGGGAAAACATGCAAACTCCACACAGAAACGCCCGAGCCCAGGAATTGAACCCAGGCCTTCTTCCTGTGAGGCAGACATGCTAACCACTGCACCACCATGCCGCTGTGGTAAAATTTCTAAATGGCAAAAACTTTGCCATGATTATTAGAATGTATTATGATTTGATGCCAATCAAATATGGTAAGAATGGTAGAGCACAGTAGAGCTTATCAGACTCTAACGGACCTTAAGAAAAACATTAACAGACATTGATGCGCCATCATAGGGGATCTCAATGAACTTGGCAACAAGACTCCTTCAAGTTTCAAATTCAAATTTAAATTCAAATTTATTTGTCACATACAAAATCATACACAGTACAATATGTAGTGAAATGCTTAGTACGGCTGTCCAAA
>JBCNYH010000021.1:16457864-16491065 GCA_039654325.1 Tandanus tandanus
ACGGGTGACCCTTAGAGTTCCAGATCTAATAACTGTAGGTATAAAACCACAGAGAAAATGGAAAGTGGTGAGGAAGGACAAAGATTCAAACTAAACGATTTAGTGAGAGAAACTGTGAGATCAGCATGACGGGACAGATTAGGGTCGGATGTCATTCGTTCTTACTGAGTAAATTAGGTCGGAGAGTGATGAATCATTTTTATTAAATAAAACTCTCACCTGTTCAGTGGCACTAAGCCCCGACATCACCAACTCCATCTCGTCTCCATTTTCTCTTCTGTACTCGGTGTTTAATGAACCATCATCTAGAGCTGGGCGATAAGGCAGCAATATCATAATCACGATACCTCTCCAAAATGATACTTCAACGATATTTTATATCAACCACAATACTAATGGATTTCTCATAAATTCTCAGCAAAACAAACAAACAAACAAAAAAAAACCTCTTGCAATTTCTATATATACACATATACATACACACGTAATATTATATATATATATATATATATATATATATATATATACATATACACACACACACACACACACACACACACACAAACACAAACGTATGGAGGTGTAGTGCTTAGCATGCCGGCCTCACAGCAGGTCCTGGGTTCAAGTTTTGTGCTCGGGTGTTTCTGCGTGGGGTTTGCATGTTCTCCCTGTGCTTGTTTGGGTTTCCTCTGGGTACTCCAGTTTCCTCCCACAGTCGAAAGACATACACATTAGGCTAACTGTTCCAAATTACCCCTAGCTGTGAGTGTGAATAGTGTGTGTGTTGGCCTGCGATGGTTTGGCAAGCAGTTCAGGGTGCACCAAACATTTGGCCAGAGCTGTCTGAGATACGGTCCCGCGACCCTAAAAGGATTAAGCGGTTTGGCAATTTATAAATACATAAATATTGTACATAGTGTATATTAATAAATAAATAGATACATATGGTGCTGATTGGGGAATTTATTTAATGAATAGAAATTTTTGAAAATTATAACTAATAAAAACATTTTGGGATGTCTCAGAAAAAAGTGTGATATAATACATCATATTGAAATCATCACACGGGTCCGTACTTTCTCCTCTCCGCTCAATCCTCTTCTTTTCTGCCATCACGCCAGCACTCAAATCCTCAGTCATGGCACTCTGACCTTTGCCCTCTAACCTCGGAGATCGCTGTCTTACTCTTTTACAGGAGCGCTGACTTCTTGCTCTGCCTCGCTGCCCTGCAAATCACACACAGACACACTTTACAGTAACACCCAGGCACCTGGGGGGGGCGCTGTGGTGTATCTGAGTGATATCACTGATGTTAAACTTCAGAGTTTGCCCATAAAGTGTGTGTTGACTCACACAGCCGAACCCTGATCTCCTCCAGTGTGTTTTGTAAAACAACTCAGAATGGCGTAATTCGTGCTGTATCAGGAGTCGACTAGCAGTACCTGAGTGCTGGTCGACGTCCTCCGTCTTACTTTTCTCCTCTACGTCATTGTCCTTTTTCTGTATGGCCTCCGACACTAGCGCCATCATCCTTTCCAGTCTGTGTAGCTCCTGCTGCATCTCCTCTCTCTGCTGCACATGGAACCATGGACACAGCATTAATTAGCCTTCGTTCGTTTCTGTGTATTCGAGCATTTTTGGGTTTTTTTCCAGAATGTGAAGTACTGCGTGTTTACACTTCATACGCAAATGCAAAATTAAAACCCCTTTCACCAGACGGTGTTAAGTGACCTGAGCACGACTCTTAAACCTCTTGACCCGCGTTAATACACCACAATGCACTCATTACTAACGCATTACCACCCCGCTGTTTCCCGGAGTACCTTCAGGATCAGATACAGAAACTCACATCTGTAAATATGTATTCAGTGCCATCTTCTGGACACAAGTGCTCTTTAAGGTGGCTCTAGAATTATTGGCACCCTTCATGCTAATTTGCATACAGCAGGTTTAAATACCACATAGACTTATTTTACACAATATACATCAAACAACGCTACCCAAAGTAGTGCATTTTACACACAAGTTGTATCTGTGTGCTGTTGTGTTTCAGTAGTAGCACAAGGACAACATACCACACAGGAAAGTAACAGTCTCCATATCACTGCTCTTACATTCTTACATCTGTTCAGTGGAAAACCTGCGTAAAGTTATAATGCTACAACATAATCATGGGTGTTGTCATTGAAGATGAAAGTCATTTTGATTGAAAATATACTTGGTGATGCCGGAGGCCCCGGCTGCGATGCAGCTGTACAAACTGGCGGAGCCATAAGCCCAAGGTGCGTGGAAAATTTGCTGCTCAGAGGTGCATTCTGAAGGGTATTATATGCCATCATAATCCATGCAGCAGTGATGATCAAGCACATTAAAAAAGTGAATATAACTGAAATTTCCAGTGGCTTATAACAGACCTGTTACCTTTAGTGTCGTCATTCATTCATTCATTCATTCATTCATTCATTCATTCATACATTCATACATTCATACATACATATAATTTTACTTATTTTTGGATTTTTTTTTTATTCATCAAATTGAACAAATCCAATTTTTTACTAAATTATTATTACATCTGATACTTTGTGCTATATATATATATATATAAATGCCCAGAAGCATTGTTTCCTTCCACAAGAAACCCCCAAAACAATACCACTTGAATCTTTCCTTTGTTCAACTCAAGTTTATGGTAAAGCTCAGAGATGGAAACTTTCCCTTACCTGAGTGGTAATAATCTCGCTCGAGTACTGAGATGACTCGATGGAAAGCCCTGTATTGCCACGAACACCATCAGCTGCTTCTTCAACTAACCCGAAGAGAAATTATCTTTAGTAAAAAATAATAATAATAAAAAAAGGCTATGATTACATATTACAATGCGAAGATACTTACATTCCTGCGGTGTCCCAAAAAGATCCACAGATCCTTGACTACACATCATCCAGTCATCTCTGCAAGGGGGCTCAGGAACACCACCATCTTTTATATTATTAGAATTTACATTTTCAACAGCTTCCTGTTTCTGACCAGGGCAAACACACTGGCTTGCGGGACTTGTCTGAGCTTCCGGTTCACTGTGAGAGTGACGATCCTGATGTACAGGGTCTAAACCTGGCTTTTGGCTCAGTCCTTGAGATCGGTGGCTATCTTGGTTTAAAGAGTCTTTCACTGGATCTTTTGCAGACGTTGAGGATGAATGATGAGATTTAAATATCTGGGCTAGTGGGGGTAAGTCGTCATTCTCAACACTGGACTCAGAATCTGAAGACTCCAGTCTCTGGGCCTTCCTCTTCCTCGGCAAACATGGCTGAGAAAGAATGTCTCCTTCATCCATCTGACTTGAATTCTGAGTGGTTGCAGGTTCCTTGACTAGAGCTTCAGGACCATTTGGAACAAGGCCATCTGGTGTGATGGAGGACTCGAAATGATTACACAGAGTTTCAGAGTTGTTTCCCAATGGGACACTGTTCGGTTGCAGCTGTTTCCCTTGACTTTGGGTAGAATTTGTTGAGTCTTTGCTACGAGAGATTTGTGGCTCCTCTTGGGTCACGTTTGTAGAAAATAGTTGGACAGAACTGACAAGTTCAACGCACGCAGATGGCCTGGGATCCAGAGATCTGGAGGAATCCGGAGACTGTGCAACCTTCTCAGGATGGTCATTGGCCCCTGAGGCGTTGATAGAATTGTCTTTTTGGGTGTCCTCTGGAAGACTGGGTAGATCAGGTGATTGTACCTGAAGCAGACTGACACTTGCAACACCTGCATTAAAGCTTTGAGATGTTATCTGATGGGGTGCGTGCTCACAAGGATTTGAGGGTAGAACCTGATCACTGTGACCATTTCTTGACAGATCTAGAGAGATCCCTGGTATTGCTGCCTGATCTACACTTGTCTCTGGCTTGTCTTCCTCTATAATCTGAGTAAGGGCTTTCTCTTGGGCTCTGGAGTGTGAAGTCCTGGGACTACCCAGATAGAAAGATTTTCTCTTGGTGGCTTTAAAGGTCTTCATGAGCTGCTCAGTGTCAAGTTCACTATCATTGGGGTCTTCTTGCTCGATATCTCTGTGCTCAACTGCAGGTGTCAACATTTTTGCAGATGGTGATTCCTGAGGTTTCTGCGGTAAAGATTCTGGAACCAGAGCCGCCGTCGGACTTGTCGAGTTTGTGTCTTTGGTGGAACAAGTGGGATCATGTTTGTCTCGATCCTCAGTGTCTGGGACAACGGAAACAATCAAATTTGCTCCAGCTGCAGTGCCCTGTGGTACACACTTTGGAGCAGCCGCATCCTCGCTTGACTGCATGATTTCAATGTTGTCGAAGTCATCGTTGTACACGCAACCATTTCTCCTCACGGACCGCTCTGTTTTCTCTTGCTGTGAAGCATTAGGCTGATCACTTTTCACACCTGGCTCCTCCAGGTTAGCAGTTGGATTATTTTCAGGTCCATCAGCAGGTTTTGGAAGAGTGAATTTAGATCGCCGTCTTCTCGGAAGACCTCGGACCTCTGCGGTGAACTCCTGCAGCCTTAAGCTTCGTCTGGTTTTCCGGGCATCAGGAGACTTCAGCTCTGAGCTACTAGGATAACTTTCAATATTAACTTCAGTCTCGATTAATTTGGGAGTAATTGAAGCCTTCTCACATAGATCAACAAGCGCAGTTCCAGCACTGACCAGGGCAAGGGACTTGGCATATTTGGCATTTTTGCATTTTTCCAAATCATCATCTTTTGTAGGTTCACAGCTGCTCCTAGTGATCCGTCTCTTCCGATCTTTCTTGTTATCAGTGTTGCTTTCTTTCTCCGACAAGTCACGGTCCACATCTTGCCAAGCCTCCTTCATTTTTGATCTCCTGCCTGCTTTCTTCAAGGGTACCTCGAACTCTGGACTTTCTTCAGCCTTTTCTTCAGGACCACTCGGACCCTTCTTGCCCTGCTCGTCTGACGATCTTAACAGATTGCTGCTATTTTCTGGTTTGCTTCCTTCATCACCATCCCCTTTATCTTCATTTGAAGTTTTCCTGATAAAGTCAGTCGGAGTCAGCTTACGGCTTGACCTCCTCTTAGGCGTTGTGATCTTTTCATCCGTTTCTGATATATTTCCAGGATGGACGGCGGGTGCATTCTCTCTGTCAGAAGAGAAACTTCTGGTGACTCGGGTGCTTTTGACGACCTTGCGATCTCGTTTATACACCGCCCCAAACACTTGTTCTTCCAGTCCTCGACAAGGCGCTTCCCTTTCAGGGCTTGCATCGGCTTTATCGTTAGCAAAAGCGTTAATCTCTGTGGACGCACGGGAAGCTGTACTCTCTTTTTCACTGTCGCTGTCTCTGAACACTGCAGGCTCTCCTGCCGGGTTGCTTTCAGTTTGTGCGCCAGAAGTTGGAGAAATCTTCAGCAACCACTCCGACACTTTCTGCACACTTTTCTTCTGCCTCTTATCCAGAATTCTATCTGGCTCCATACAGAGACGTTTAGATCTTCTGCGGGAGTGTTTTCCTTTGTCTGGGGAGGCATACTGCTGCACCTGTGAATCACCGGCTTCTATTCCTTGATGAACGTCTTCAGGATCAGCAGGATTTAGTTCTGATTTTTCAAGCAAATTTTGTTCTGAAGTGGCCGGACAAGAATCCTCAAGACACATTAGTTTTGCGAAAGCATCTTTAGCTGTAAATAAGTGAAAGAGAGTCGATAACAAGCGTGGCTAACTCCGCCGTCAGCTTAGAAATAATATAAGTTCATGGTAGAATACTCGAGCTGACTAGTATCGTAAACACTGAATCTTTTTGCATTGTTATGCTTCATATTGCAATAAACGCAACATAAAAATACTCTCATGTCTTAAATCCTCTCACCTGCTGTCGTGGAAGAAAGCATGGCATCTTTTTCTGTTACATCATCACCCTCTGTGGGCGTGTTCTCTTCACTGCCCTGCTGGTCTCTTGACTCTGTCTCAACACTAGCCCAACAAACATGGGGGGGGGGGGGGAAACTAATTTATAAACCGAAAAGTATTACGACTCCTCTGTGTTATCGCTGCATTTTAATAAATAAACACATTTAAAGGTGACAGTGTGATGCTCACCTCGTGCCCTGTCGCCTCTGCGGTAATCCAGTGAAATCTAGGATCACACACACATATATACATATATATAGACACACACACACACACAATATATATGCACGTGGAACTATAATCAGTGTAAATATGGAAAACACACATACAGTTTGTGCGTGTATCAAATTCGTAAGAACGGACTAAGTTGCGGAGTCCTTCTACCAGCCTCTGGAAGCCTGGACTCTCCTGTAGACTCCTGTTACACATTAAACACACACGCATCTCATTACAGAACATACATACTCAAGTATCATCACCAGTGAAATAATAATCACCACAGTTTCATTCATTTGAATATATTTACCTCTTGGTGACCTTCGTCTTGCACACGGGGCAGTTTGTTTCTTTTCTCTTATTCCTTTCCAGCAGCTTGTTCATGCAGAATCTGGAGATTTGTATTTATTTATTAATTTAGTTGCATTATTATTATATTATTATATTTTATAATTGTATTTTTACATTTATTTATATTTTTTATTGTAATAATAATAATAATAAGATAAACTATATTAACTAATTATAAATCATATATTATTAAATATACCGTATGTGTGTGTCATACTACTGGTTACCCCATGAAGAACACTGAGGTAAACAATGCAGGATGCGAAATGCCAAGACGACGACATGCGACCAGCATGGTGCCCCGGAAATGGTCGAGGCACGTTGTTTCCAAACAAGCAAAGCTCTTTACAAACCGTAAATGGGATCTGCGTTTTTCCTGCATGACACAGTAGTGCTTTATGTGGACGCCACCAAAATAATCCGAAATTTCGATCCTTTCTCTAAAGAAAATCTAACGATGCAAACTAATTTCCTTCGACACACCGATGGATGGGAAGCTCATATCTTTATAAATTATAGATCACACAGTCCTGGGTCTTTCTCTGATTTAACTGTACTACATTCAGTTATTCCTCTTAGTGCGGAGTGACCCACATACGTAATAATATATACATTTTCTGAAGTAAATAAATAATAATAAATAAATATAAATTGTGCCAAGTAAATATTTGTAAACTTTTTGGCACAGTTTAATAAATTATTATTATATAATCGAAGTAGTCTGCGCCGTGTAATGTTTCATAACTTCTGTGTTAAAACCTTCATAAATTAAATGTAATTAAATAATTCAAGGTTGTGAAAAAGGTTTGTTGTTGAAGATGAACGTCAGGAGATAAATCTGCGTTTATACTCAAACAACACACGTAATAAATGATGATTTATTATAATTATAAAGAAGAACTTGCACTGACTTGCAGAACTGATGGTCACAGCAGGTTGAGATGGGTTCGCTCATCAAATCCAGACTGTCACACATCAACAACACAATCAGGAACGAATCACATGTCAGTGTAATGCCTTACTACAATACATTCTGACATACAGTCCTGCGACTACAAGGCACTGCACTGGGGTTAAACGCTGCTCTGTACATAACCTAGGGTTTATAGAGAAACCTTTCAAATCATAAATTTAAATTCGATGACAAATGTGACCCACTCCAGCATAATACAGATTAAGTAGGAAATTTGACATACTGAGAAAGCAAATTGAATCTGCTTCAAAATGAGGTAATACATGATTACAGCATGAAAACGGACATCACTTTGTATGTCGCTAACCAGGAAATGCTACTTCTGAGAAAATAGGAATTACAGTTTCAGAACCAGTTTCTGAATGTCCGCATCTGAAACTCCCGAACATCCATACACTAAATGAATCCGGCTCTCCACCAATCAGCACCACCGTACTAGTGTCTTCCTGGAAACAGATGAGTTCTATTTACACCGAGTCATGTCTGTTTTGAGGCTTCTCATTGGTTTACTGCTGTATGATTGGGGGAATCATTCTGGGATTCTGTAAGTAGGGAGAGGATTCTGGTAGTGAATATGAATAATAAGGAAATACCCTGAGCAACCACAAAAGCCGATCGAAAACAGGCAAAATAAGTGGATATTTTTTCATTGTTTTACAACAACTTGGACATGGAACCCTTTCTTAAACAAGCATTTTAGCATGGATAGATTGTGTTTATGGATATTTGAGCTTGATCATGTTGAAGATTATGCTTTGAAGGATGTATTTTTGGCGAGATCGCATTTTCGTCCAGATAAGCCATGGCTCTTACTCAAAACACCACCTTGTGAATTAACCTGTATTATGCTGGAGCGGGTCACATGTTTGTTCTTAATATGTAAAGCTGCTTTGCAATGATGACAGTTGTAAAAAGTGCTACACAAATAAAACTGAATTTAATTCACTGGATCTCTGCTCGGGCTTCATCTATTTAACTTATATTTTACAACACATTATTATTCAATGACTAGAATTCACTGTTTATTCTGTAGATAGAAATATTTTCCACTAAACCTACATGGCATGATATAGAGGTTACACATACAGGGTCATGTATCATAATAATCTTACAGAAGTTATGGAAAACATCATCCATGACAAATAAAAAAAGGTCACTACACCCTAAACCCCTCACCCACATAGTTACAGGATATTATTATGGTCATAATATTCAGTAAAGGACCGAATCTCACACACCATATGGGACACCGCAGGTTCTCCCAAATCACACTGATACCTCTCTTGACGTCTTCTGCCTTCACCGCACTCATTTCTACAACGTTACAAAACAGACACAACAAACATGAGAGCCTCGTTCTTCTTCCCTGATGTACTGCACTCATACAGATAATCTACACCGTCTGAGGCAGGACGTACGCAGCTCAGAGAGTGCTGGACAGTGGAAAAAAAACAACAACAATCAGTTTCACTCCCACTCAAGCGCAGGGCCTGGGGAGGTCGACACCACCTACATCTGATCAGAGGATTATATTATTTTAAAAAAGGTTTCATGAAGTAGAGAAGTACCAAACATTCAGCTCCACATCAGCACAAACCCTGCACAGTTCAGAAGGAGTTTAACCACTAGATGGCACGTTGAGTTGTTCTCAACCTACAGGATGCAGATTTTTATAAAAACAGCAATTTTATCAACATTT
The DNA here is from genome assembly GCA_039654325.1 of Tandanus tandanus. Taxonomy (NCBI): domain Eukaryota; kingdom Metazoa; phylum Chordata; class Actinopteri; order Siluriformes; family Plotosidae; genus Tandanus; species Tandanus tandanus. The sequence goes on from JBCNYH010000021.1 coordinate 16,466,997, forward strand.
AAAACAACACTGCGGTATTTCTTCACAGTGATCTCATGTAATCATATCACCCATCACCCCCACCACACACCTCTATATACACACTTCTACATATTCAAACCAATAAATATAAATGAAAAGACTTATTTGGATATTTAAAGATTTAAAAGCAATAACAGGCCTTACTTTGCCCTTATTTTATTAATAATCTTACTAACCAGAAGCCTGTATTGTGAAGCGCGATCACGGTTTTATCCAGGTAAATTCAGGAGTAACTGGTGCTACGAAAGATGGGTAGGGTTTCTGCGAGGTGTGTTGACATGGCTCCGAGCAGGTTCTGTTAATGGTAAACTCAACGTTATCTTTATAAGCCCCGCCCATTTACCTGCACCGTCCTAGATAATCGATAGTCGAGTAAGAATCTAAGATGTAATGTAAGAAAAAGGTGAAACGCTGACGTGCCTCGTGTGAGAGTCTCACTGCACAATGTGAGGGGATTCCAATAAATTCAATATTTCACCCCAATGATGTTCTTTATGAAAGATATAGATTCACCTCTGATGGAATTCACTATCTTTGACGGCGTTTGGGGGCCGGACGTCTCTAATTACACACGGTGAAGTAATGATTGGTTGATTTTATTCTGATGCACATTACAAATTAAAAATACCACAGATTACAACATACGAGCTGTGAGAAACAAATGGCTCCAAAACGTGACATGGGGGTCCAAAAAATTTTATATCCGAATGTGTTGCAAAAATATAATTCAACCACATCGGGTTCATGTGCTTGAAAAAGCAAAGATTTTACTCAGAAAGGCCGACAATCTTTCTCAAAGTCCCCTCACAGTTATGCTGGCAAATAATTTCAGCTATTTAAAACTAATGAACCCAAATTAAGCCCCTCAGAGCAACAGTGGGCTACATCCATTTGTGCCAAATTTGAGTTAAGTACAAATAGGAATATACATTCCAGTATATAGTTCCAATTTTGACATATAAGGGGTACTTCACTATTGCTCTTAGCTATTTCACTTTATTAGCACTACAGTGGGCTGAGCCCAAAATCCAAGATGGCGGCACCCATGTGTGAAGGCTCCACATCTAGGAATAGAATACCAAAAAAAGAGGTTCTTTAGTAAATAGAGGACTCGGGAAGTAAATACTACTTTAGCTAGGACACCACTGCATCTGCCAGTTAGGGTTCACTGAATGGTATTCATTGTTTTTTGTAATATTGCTGTATTTCCAGGATATTTGGACCACTGTTGCACTGAAAAGTAAAATTCCAACCTGGTTTGTTGCAGTTTTTCTAAGTCCAAAATCACAATTTTTTGGCAAAATGCCGAAGTCCCAGCGACACAGCAACTTAGGCCAAAAAAAATTTCCTAGGAGAAGAATTCAGTGAAGACACTGAAACATCACCCACTGTTGCTCTAAGGGGCTCTAATCGTGTACTTTATTGCTGACATGTACAATATTGCACATCCTATACCAGGGGTGTCAGATTCATTTTCACCAAGGGCCACGTCCATAAATTTCGAGGTCTTCGAGGGCCGAATAATCCCTCAACATCTATTCAAAAAGGGCAACCACGGAATCCGCACGGCCGTATTAATTGTTTACACAGTTGTCATCTTTTCCTTTATTCGTGTTTCTTTTCTGACAATGCCTGAACGTGAGACGCTATCTTGCGATCTTTCCTGAGTCGCGAATAGCTAGCTGTTTAACTGAAATGACGATGCATTACGATTCGTGGTAACGGTTGATGCAAATAATGTACGATAACCATATACTAAAAAAGCTCTCGCGGGCCACATAAAATGTGCTGGAGGGCCGGATCTGGCCCGCGGGCCTTGAGTTTGACACTAGGGTCCTATACAGTATTGCCAAAACAATGCTGGTTTAGTTTCGCATTCAAATTATTGATTTTATTTTTACATACTTCCCTTTAACCAGACTTTAAAGCTTTTCTGTACACCTCAGGAACACATCCTATGGATTTATTACTTACTTATTATTTATTACTTATTACACACACTAGCACAGCTGACAGCCCCAGGACTTGATGCTGATTGGCTGCCATGTATCTCTCGCATCAGTAGCAACACTGCAAACCTGAGGATGGAAGGGTGGTTTGATTTTAATCGTGATGTCAGTAAAGATTAATGTCAGCCCCCCCCCCCCATGAGTCTTGTTTATCCAGATGAAGTTGAGTGAACTCCACTCCAGAGCTGGTTGCTAAGGAAGAGCGTGATGGTTACCAAGGAAACCAGAACTCACCCGCTTGTGTCGCTAGTTTCCGGTGTGGACGCCGTTTTAATCTCTCACCGGTCAGAACCAGCACAGGGGACCAAATGGATGATTTAACTCCGACTTCACGAGCCTCGGTAAATTCCACCCACTTCCAAACACACCCCTTCTCAGTGTTTAACCAAATATCAACTCAGCACTACTCTCCCTGCTTTTCCATTTTTTATTTATTTATATTTTAATTAATTAAAACTGATAATAATTCTTTCAGAAACATATGTCATATGTCACTCCTCATAACTGTTATAATGTTCCTTCGAAGCTGTTAGTTAGAAAACTAGGGCCGAATCCTAAACAGAGCCGTTGTCCCTACATAGGCGCACTCGGCTACATTAAAGAAACGTTACTCTACTCTGCCCTACCTAGTGCACTACTCAGCACAACGAGACGGCGCTGGGAACACAGCCCACAGTTTCACAACAAACCGAGAACAGAGTTAGATTTAAAGCTTAACGTACCGGAAGTGTGTCGAGCGCTCACTGATGCCCCGTGCGTGTTGTTTCCGGCTCGGTATTAGCACTAAACTTCTGTAGATACAGCAACAAACTCGAGTCCGTGCAGCCACTAAGCTAACACACCAGGAAGGGTTTGTGTTTTCCCGCGATTGTCTGGGTCACGTGACTGACACTAACACCAGCGCGTGCCTACTTCTTTATACGCATTTATTTTTGTCATGGGCTGTTATTGTTTTTGAAGATATTTAAAAAAAAAACGAGTTCTTAATCAAATAATATTCGAAACTATTAAAATAAAATTAAAAAAAAGATTTCTGGACACCTTGCTGAAAGCGAAAATGACGTCACTTCCTCAAAAATTAAGAAAACCGGAAGTTGATAGGTAAGTTGAAGAGTGGTCATATAATGGGGATTTCAGTGTTCAGTGGATAAGACCAGGACAATTATTTTTTTACCAGAAAAAGAGTTGGTGATGAAGTTAAACTGGAAGTTATATCATCGAGAAATAGAAAGAGTGAAATAATTCAGATATTTGGGGTGTTTGGTTTGATGAGAGGGTTTCATGGGCCACACACATTCTGAAAGATGAAAACAAATGCAATAAAGTATTAAACATCATGAGGGGTTTAGCTGGGAGTGACTGGGGAGCAGATAGAACAGCCTTGAGGGCCATATACACAGCATTAATCAGGTCAGTGTTAGTTCCTGGGTGTGTACTTTAAAGCTCAGCAGCTTTACAAAAGTTAAATCGCATTCAATACCAGGCATTGAGACTTCGTACAGGGGCAATTAAAACAACCCCGACAGCATCACTACAGGTGGAGATGGGAGAAATGCCACTTGAACTTAGAAGAGAACGGCTAACACTTAATTACCGGGTAAATCTACGAGGTCATGGACAGAATCATCCAACACAAGAGGGAGTGAAACCGTGCTGGGAAAAAGAAACAAAAGAGGTAAAGAGCTTTGGTTGGACTGTGAATCAGAAAGCAACAGAACTCAAGATAGATCAGTTCAATACAAGTCAAACTGTACCATTACCAGCGATACAGCCACGGATACTTCCAGATACTACAGTAGATTTCACATTGTTGGAAAAGAGAAATAAAGGCAAGGAGTTCATTCATTCATTCATTCATTTTCTGAACCGCTTAATCCTAATTAGGGTCGCGAGGAGGCTGGCGTCCATCTCAGCCGACTCTGAGCGAGGGCAGGGTACACCCTGGACAGCTCGCCAGGCCATCGCAGGACAGAAACACGCTGACGGCAATGCAGCCTACTCTACGAAAATCAGCAATGGTTCTTTTACCACAGACAGTGAGAGACATGGCCGTGCAGGAACATTAGTCGATATTACAATTATGTCTAGATTTATACAGACGTATCCAAGAATACAATTAATCGAGTCAGGGTAGCTTTCATTGGGCCAAAGTTTCATATCAAAATAGGGAAAAAGATAAATGATGGACTTTTAGTATACACAGGTGAAATGCTTGCAATATTATTAACTGTTAAAATCAGTAATTTTTTCAGATTCGAGTTCATCATTGATAAGTTTACAGCACTATTCAGACAGCAGACCAGACATCTTAATAGAAATTCAACAAACATTATACAGAATAAGAATGATGGGGCTAACGGTAAATTTCTTATGGATACCGGTGCATTATGGGGTCAAAGGAAATGAAATGGCAGATAAGGCTGCAAAGGAGTCCACTGAAAGTATTCTAGTAGACTTAGTTATCAGCTTCAGTAAGGCAGAAATAAAAAACTTAATCAAACAGAAAATGAAGGAGAGATGGCAAAAGCAATGGGAGGAAGAAAGGAAAGGACGACGGTTCTATAAAATCCAAAGGAAAACAGGAGAAGTGAGAAGTACAGGGAGGAACAGGAGAGAGGAGACGATTATCACAAGGCTCAGATTCGGACACACTGGGTTTAAAACAGCACGTTGTTCATTATAGGGAAACATTGTACTGGGAAATGTGATTACTGTGGAGAAGATGAGACCAGAGGGCATGTTTTGCTACACTGTCAGAAATATCAGGAAGAAAGAAGAGAAATGGTTCAAAACCTTAATCGAATGAAAGTTAAACTGGATCTCACTGATTTACTGAAAAAAAAAAACTCAAGATGTGAAATTTATCAGACCGTACTTCATTATTTGAGGTAAGGTAAAAAAGTTCTGATGTTCTGTTCTGATGAAGTTCGGCTTTTACACCCGAGCCTAGTGGCTCATCAGACCGGTGCTTATCCCCGGTTTCTGTAGTGTGAAGCGACTAGGAGTTCAACTCCTCCTGGATGGGACGCTGGTCCATCGCAGGTTACCTTCCCAGTATTTTTACTGGTACCCTTTTATACTGCTGGGTGGACAGAGGCACAGTTGTGGTTTAAGACCTTGCCCAGGGGTCTTAGCACGGTGGGGGTCTAACGGGGATTCGAACCCATGACCTCCTGGTCATGAACCCAGCACCCTAACCACTGTGCCACCGGCCCCATTAAAACCATTACATAATAATGCATTATTTGAGGCGACACATTTATTTGGAGCAACATCAGTTTTTGAGTGACATTCTGGTCCACACTCCATACCAGCAGGTGGCGGTAATGCACCCATTCGTTGCATTAACCGCCAATAAACGCCAAGAAGAAGAAGTTGTTGCTGTGTAAGACGTTCACTTAGCCGCTTTGCTAACGTATAAATATACTCCAGAGGATTAAGATTTGGATTATGTGCTCTTTTGGTGATTTAAGTAATTTTATTTGTGAATTTAGGTTGTACTGATAAACCAGTCAGGACAAGATGTCTTAATTCTGTTTAAAAATCCTGTAAAAATAAATAGCTCAGGCGTCTTGAGAGTGTGTTTCATTCGGCTTCCACTGTGGTACCTAGTGCCCTATGTAGGGCGTGGAGCTCCACTATATCCGAGCTGGTGTAGTTCCCTTAAAAAGGGAAGAGGGGGTTGTTAAGGATTCCGCCCGAGTGCTCATAGGTGTAACGTTCACGGGTGGTGGTTTAGCATTAAATAATTTGTGAAGACATTCCTGAGATATCAGAGAGATAAGCTCAGTATATTTGTGATTTAGGCATCGTGTTGTACATGTCTGTTTTGTCTAAATACAAACAGTCGACGATAACATAACAAGGATTATTTTTGTTGTGAGTTGAATGGTTTTTGTTGTTATAACTCATTTATAACAGTGTAATAGCTGGAGTAAAGCTTGTATGAATGTAATGAGGCATTTTTTTCTGCACTTCCAGCACCATGGAGGGCTCCAAGTCGTCCAGCACCACCATGCAGGTGAGCTTTGTGTGCCAGCGCTGCAATCAGCCCCTTAAACTTGACACCAGCTTCAACGTCCTGGACCGGCTCACCATCCAGGAGCTCATCGGTACGTCCCAGATCTCAGTCCTGACACGAAACACTCATCACACCACTCCGTACTGTCTGCCAAGGGTATACACGCGAGATCTGTGGAATTCCAGATTGTGATTGGCTTATATCTTTATATTATTTGGATTAATATTGATGTGCTTGTTGTAAATCAGCTTGTCTGATATTTTCACGTGATTTTTTTCGTTCAGCCCCACTGGTCACCATAACACAGAGCAAGCAAACGGAAAGCGGTGACACCGACAGTCCACCTGAGGTAGTACTATAGCAGTATTTATGCCTTTAAATCCCATATCGATGTATCATAGCTTGGACTTACGAAGCGTCTCTGACAGGAGACGTTCGTGGAGAGTAAGCAGGACGGCGTTTCACGGAAGTACATCCCTCCTGCCAGGTACAACAGCTCACCTGTTCACCTGAGTTTATTTCATAACAATCAACACCTGACTGATCAGAGATTTCCCTGTACTGTAGGATGATGTCCACAGAAAGCGCTAACAGCTTCACATTAATTGGCGAGGCCTCAGATGGAGGAACCATGGAGAACCTGAGCCGCAGGTTAAAGGTATTTGGGAACAATGTAGTTTTATTACAGATAGACGTAAAGTCAAGGGTAAGTAAGCTGTAAATAAAGCTGCATGCACTAAACCTGCGCCCCTCTCCTGCAGGTAACAAGCGATCTGTTTGACATCATGTCGGGTCAGAGCGATGTAGATCACCCATTGTGTGAGGAGTGCACAGACACGCTGCTCGATCACCTGGACACGCAGCTCAACATCACAGAAAACGAGTGTCAGAACTACAAGTGAGTTTAATTACCGCAATAAGCGACAGGTGGCTGACACGATGGTCCTACCACCGTGCCCACCTGGGATGTGTTCAGTGTGGAAAGGTTCAGGGGTGAATACTTATGCTAACCACTGTATTTTGATGGCAGACATGGCGACGCCATTTTTCTCACTGACCTAACTTTTATTTTACTTTGTATGTGAATGATGGGTGTACACGGTCGGTGGGTGTGCGCATGATTGGTAGGCGTACACGATCGATAGGCATGGGATATACTGGCATGTTATCAATAGGGGTATGTGAGATTGATGGGTGCGTGGTTATTGAGTGTATGTGATTGATAGGGTCACATGATTGTCGGCTACGGGTGATTGGTAGGTGCGCGTGCTTGTCGGACGTGTGTGATTGACAGGCGCACATGATCCTCGGGTGTACGTGATCGATGGACGTATGTGATTAACAGGAAGTGTCTGGAGCTGCTGTCCCAGCTGCAGGAGGAAGACGAAGACACATTGCTGAAGGAGCTGCAGCAGCTCAGGCAGGAGGAGGAGACACTCATCCAGGAGCTGGAAGCCATCGAAGAGCAACGGGAATCCGTCGCCATGGAGATCACAGAAGCACGACGCCACACGCAGCAGCTAGACACGGAGGAGCTGCAGTGAGTGACTTTCGTGTAACTTCCGAATAATCTGTAGTTGGTTCTAAGTTCTGAATTCCGACATGTGAAACGAGCATTCTGAAAGAAGTTGTCCTGCCGTGACACTGAGACGGGTCTGACAGTCAGGGGTCACAACCCAACCTTTCTATTTCTGTGTGGGTCTCGTGCAGGTATCAGAAGGAGTACTGTGAGTTTAAACGCCAGCAGCTGGAGCTGGATGATGAACTGAAGAGTGTCGACAATCAGATGCGTTACTGCCAGACTCAGCTGGACCGCTTAAAGAAAACCAACGTCTTTAACGCCACCTTTCACATCTGGTATGTATTTATTTTGTTCGTGTGTGTGTCGTGTGTGTGTTGTAAGTGTGTGTTCATTTCTCTTGTATTGGCGTTGTCCCAGGCATAGTGGACAATTTGGGACGATAAATAATTTCCGTCTGGGGCGATTACCCAGCGTTCCCGTGGAGTGGAATGAGATTAACGCTGCCTGGGGTCAGACTGTGCTGCTGCTGCACGCTCTCGCTAACAAGATGGGCCTGCGCTTCCAGAGGTAAACTCTCCGCTACGCATAACAAACATCAACACATGGCGCTTTCTGAGATCACATGACTCAATAACATATTAATAATTAAAAACCGTGTGGGTGTGGTCTGTTTCACAGATATCGGCTCGTTCCCTACGGAAACCAGTCGTACCTGGAGTCCCTTACAGACAAATCGAAGGTAAACCACATTCTAGCTTAGAGCTGTGATTGGCCGAGAGGGTATTTGGGCGGATTTTAGTCTCCTTTGCATTCAGTAATAATAAAGACGAGACGTGTCATGCCGTTGTTGATGTCATGTGATGTGTTGTGGATGTTGCAGGAGTTGCCGCTGTATTGCTCAGGAGGACTGCGCTTCTTCTGGGATAACAAGTTCGACCACGCGATGGTGGCGTTTTTAGACTGTGTGCAGCAGTTTAAAGAGGAGGTGGAGAAAGGCGACACGGGGTTCTGCCTACCGTACAGGTGACACCACTTCTCATAATCTGAAACTGCGAAAGCCACTCCCAGGGTTCGATTAGAGCACAAACAGATCTCTGTAGGAGACAAATGTAGCATCACAGCTGTGAGGTGTACCCGAACTGACTGTCTGTTTCTCTCTGAGCACTGCGTTGTATTGTAGATCTATGGTATTACTTTACCCTGTGGAAGCCCTGCCCCTCTGCTCTATTTTACATTATATTATTATGTAGGATCATTACATTTTAGGTGCTCAGGAATTTGGTTGTATGTACTGTATCTCTACTGCATCACTTTGATTTTGTTGCTTTAGTACTCAGGAGCGGAATGTGTAATACACAGAACATGTACTTGCAAACTTTCATCTTCATATTTTTAATAGTTCTGAAATTATGGATGTTTAATTATATTCCGCAGGGCAGTGTAGTGGTTTACATGTCCGCCTCACAGCAAAAATGCTCTGGGTTCGAATCACAGGCTCGCTGAGGGCGTTTCTGTGTGGAGTTTGCGTGTTCCCTCCGTGGGTTTCCTCCGGGTGCTCTGGTTTCCTCCCACAGTCTAATGACATGCGGCTGTTCCGAGCGCCCCTAGGTGTGAGTGAGAGTGTGTGCTGGCCCTGTGATTTACTGGCAGGCTGTTCAGGGTGTACCCCACCTTCACCCAGAGTCGGCTAAGATAGGCTTCACCCACCATGCGACCCTAGAAGGGAAAGTGAACGGATGGATGTTTTTAGTGATGTGGGACAAACTGGGCCTTAGATCATTATCAGGGTCTCTTTATAACTTCTACTAACTCACATTTTTATCTGTGCAGAAAATAAAATAATTAAACATCACATGATGTGACTGTGTAGATGCCTGTCACATTTTTTTCACAGTGCAATTTTTGCTATTTTTTGCTATCGTCAGAAAATGCAGCGAGTGTTATGATTTTTGCTACACTTTCTGTCTATAACCTCTGCATGACTGATTTACAAACATTACACATATTAGCATCCGAAATCTATTTAAGAGCTCACAAATTGTACAAATGTAGTCAAAATCAATCGCAGGTGATATTTTGGACACATCAGAAAAATGTAGAAATACCCGTACATATGATCCATTCTGATTTTCTACCTTTCAGGCTCAAGTTTAAAATGAGTTTCCTTTCAATGGAACAAATTCTTATGTAGAAAGAAAACAGAAAGGTTCCCCAGACAGCTCCTGTGGTACTGGGTCATCTCTGGAATTCTCCTGAATGAATCCTGGGACCAGATGATCCTGAATGCAGTGTGAGAAGGGTTTAGGACTCGAGATGGTGTTTTAAACTGTTGTTGTTTTGGATGATTGTAACAGTCTTGTTTTTGTCTTCTCGGAGCAGAATGGACGTGGACAAGGGGAAGATCGAGGACACGGGTGGGAGCGGAGGATCGTACTCCATTAAAACACAGTTCAACTCTGAGGAGCAGTGGACCAAAGCACTCAAGTTCATGCTCACCAACCTGAAATGGGGCCTGGCCTGGGTCTCGTCCCAATTCTACAACCGTTAGAGAGCGGGGGAGAGAGGGAGGGGGAGAGCCAGGCTCAGTCTGTCTCTCTGAACCCTGCCGTGGTTTTGGTGAAATGATGAGACGGAAGGTCATTGAGGAGTCCTTGTTTTAAGCTGGCTTTTGCTGTTTGTTTATTCAACTTGTAAAATTATCACGTTGACCCCGTTTTATAAAACCATTTCCTCACTGTGCTCACTAAGGCTTGCAAAATCTTTTTATGATGATGATGATGATTTTAGTTCTGCGTTCAATGAACTCTTAACTCTCTCGTCAGGTCACTGCACAAAACGTGGCGTTAAACCTTAAAATGCAATCAGCATGTTTCAGGTTTTTAATGGGTCGTGTCCCGATTCTCACCCTGTAGATCCTGTGAAATCTGTTAAATACAAGTTTATGTCACTTTAACTCCGTCAAAAAAAAAAAATCCTAATCTCTGTGTTTCGTCATGGACAACCTTCACCTGGGTCTCGACCCAGTTCAGTCCAGCACGCTCGCACACGCATCATCACTAAAAATGTCTGAGCTTGTCGAAAGGTCATAATTACTAGTTGTAAGCTGTAAACTTGCAATTTCTAATAAAATAATTACAGCATGTTAGACACGTCCTCACTTTACCAGTGTTCTGTGTTATTTGCGAACTTCCTGTAAGTGTTCTCTTTATGGTTAAAACCTGGTCACATAAATGTTTTCTGAATGAAAATTCCCACCATATTTACCCCCATTTCCGCTGCTATAGAAAAACGTTAGCTTGTAACTCATAATTATGAATTAGCTATGTCATAATTATGAGTGCAATGGCCTGGTGAGCTGTCCAGGGTGTACTCTGCCCTCGCCCGGGGTTGGCAGAGACGGGCACCAGCTTCCCTGTGACCCTAATTAGGATTAAGCGGTTCAGATGAATGAATGAGTTAGTATGTCATAATTATGAGTTCGCAATGTCATAATTATGAGTAATTTATTTATATAGCACATTTAAAACAAGTTGACCAAAGTGTGTACAAAATGAAGAAGAGAAAAAGGGTTAGAATAGAGTAAAGTTTTTAAAAAAAATTTAATAATTAATACATCATAAAATAAATATTGGAATTATTAATTTACTAACCGTCAATGAAATAACATGTTAGAAAAATAACTTACTCAGTCCAAACAGTAGGCCAAAAAAAGGAGAGGTTTACACGCTGAACAGTTTGCCAGACCATCGCAGTGCCAACACACACAACCACTCACATCTAGAGGTAATTTGGAGCAGCTGTTTAGTCTAAAGTGCATTTCTTTAGACTGTGGGAGAAAAGCAGAATACCCGGAGGAAACCCATGTAAGCACAGGAAGAACATGCAAACTCCACATAGAAACACCCTCGCCGGGTGCAAGACTTGAACCCAGGACCTTCTTGCTGTGAAGCCGGCATGCTAACCACTACGTCACCGTGCCACCCATAATTAAGACAAAGCATCTCATAATGACTTATACGCCGACTTTTTTTTAGTGGCAGAAATGGGCTCCCATACATTTAGCCACACCCACAAAACTCCAAATAAGGCAAAGACAGGTGAACTGGTGACGAATCATTAAAAGTATTTATTAAATAATGTTGCTCATATTTTTTTTTTACAAAGTTTCATGCATGGAATAAAACACTCGCGGTTAAGATATAATGATACCTACAGCTGCAAAATCCCTGAAAAAATGTTTATATGCATTAAATCTGAATGTGTAGCACTGTCAAGAATAACAATAAATGAAATGTGTTCTCCAAAGCCTGTGTGGCTGGTTTTTCATTTTCCTTGTACACCTCCATGACACATTCTGAACATTCTTTCCCTCTCAGGATTCATATCATTTTCTGCTTGAGGATCCTGATGAACAGGTGAAAGATGGCAGTGCGGAGGTTTTAGGGTGTCTCTAGATTGTTCTACATTATAATGTACTGGTGTAGAAGAATGAAGAGAAACAGTGATTTAATTTATTGTGTTTTGCTAAATTGGTGTGTGCTGTTATCTGAGTGGAAGCAGGGACTCCTGCAGGTCTGTACAGCAGCATGAATAAAAGTGAAGCTAGTCGTGCTCCTTCACACTTTGCTCAGGTTTGTGTAGATGATGTCTGTCATGTAGCTTTGCTGAAACGTAGTTTTGTGTTTATGTTAAAACTGTTTTATTAATATTATTATTTACTAACTGTTGTACTAACAGCAACTTTATACACATACATATTATACACATTTCAGTTCACTTCCACATACAATCCACAGTTTATCTCATCCTATCTATTATTTTTCCAGATATACCTTAGGACAAAACTTTTAATTTGCTTTATTTATGTACGTTCTAGATTTATTTATGTTTTATTAGATCTGTAAAAGTCAAATTAAGGCAATATTTGAGGATTAAAGTAGCACTTCATTTAATAATATGTGGCTGTTTTTATTCGGTGGTGTGGTTAGCACGTCTGCCTCACAGCAAGAAGGTCCTTGGTTTGAGTCCTAGGCTCAGCGAGGGCGTTCCTGTGTGATGAATGAATATTTCTGTATTTTCATACAAACAAACAAATTTTTCTATTCCCTAAGATAGTCGGGCTGGCGGCACAGAGGTGTAGTGATTAGCACGTCTGCCTCACAGCAAGAAGGTCCTGGGTTCGAGTCCCGGGCTCGGGGCGTTTCTGTGTGGAGTTTGCATGTTCTTCCCGTGCTTGTGTGCGGTTTCCTCTGTGTACTCTGGTTTCCTTCCACAGTCCAAAATCATGCACAGTAGTTGGATGTTCCAAATTTGTCTCAGGTGTGAGTGTAGATGGTTTTGTGTGTGTGTTGTCCTGCGATGGTCTGGCGAGCTGTTCAGTGTGTACCCCGCCTAGATAGGCTCCAGCAGCTCAAATATTATCGAGCGGTACAGCAAATGAGTGAGTGAGTTGTTGTTGTTGTTTATTGTTTTGTTTAACGGAGGTTGTGGACCGTACTAGCGCATTATCGCCACTCTGGTCTGGACTTCTCTGGTTTACAGACTTATTCATGTGCAGGGAAAAAAAACCCATCTCCAGATTCTTTTTTCCAGTCCTGTCACTTTCTTTATCATCGTCTGGCCCACTCAGCGTTCCTCTTAATTAAACTCCACTCCTATATTTTTTGTTTGCCTTTTTAGTTTTGCCCTGTCCTTTTCATATCGTTTACACCTCATGAACACACGTTCAACAGCTTCACTTTCATCACAGGGCCACAGAGAGTCAGGGGCTTTTATTTTGTCAGGCGATCCCAGTTCTTCACACTTCCGGGTTGGTCACATGACACTGATAAGAAGATGGCTTCTGTTCAATGGTGAGAAGCTGTTCTTTATTTACATCCTTATAGAATAAAAACCCGCCCACGGTGTATAGTGTGTGTTATATCTGTACTTTCTCCTCTTCCTGTAACTCTAATACAAGATTATAACCGAAATTCCTTTAGTTTTATAGCATTAATCACGGTTTTCTTTTAACGTGTTTATAATTAGTATTAAATCACAACTTTACTGAAGACCCAACAATGTGGGCTTTTTACACCAGTTATATTCTGAACTATAATTAGTCAGAGTTTTCAGAAATGTTCACTTGTTTATGATAAAATGATAGTAATAGTCATAAAAAAATAATAGTAATGCTTTTGTGAAGGCAGTAAATTTAAAAAACTGACTAACACACCTGCATTAAAATAGGAATTTGTAAATATTATATATTCCATTCCATGATTTATAGTGTTTTTTAAATTATATTCTGTCACAGTGCTCCCATTCAGTTCCCAGGTAGTAAATAACCCCGAAGTACTGTACAGTGTTATCTCTTGGCTACAAGTCTCTCTGAAACCATTAGTGTACCCCTGTACGCGAGTCTCCGTGACCCCTGCACCGCGCACCATGATTAGCGAAACCATTAGAGTACCCCTGTACGCGAGTCTCAGTGACCCCTGCACCGCGCACCATGATTAGCGAAACCATTAGTGTACCCCTGTACGCGAGTCTCAGTGACCCCTGCACCGCGCACCATGATTAGCGAAACCATTAGAGTACCCCTGTACGCGAGTCACAGTGACCCCTGCACCGCGCACCATGATTAGCGAAACCATTAGTGTACTCCTGTACGCGAGTCTCAGTGACCCCTGCACCGCGCACCATGATACTAGTAAACATCCCCATGTTAAAGAGCGTGAGAGCGTTCAACACTCAATCCCTGACTTCTCCCCTCTCTACGAATCGGTGTTGCACTAGTTCGTTCCTTTGGACACAGTCTTGTTATTGTTACTATGATATTAAACACGTTCAAACCCGATACAAGGTGTATTCAGCCAAAATGAACACGAGATAAAACATAGTATGTTTGCTATTAAATGGGATTCCTTTCATTCAGGACTCTGCATCTTTTATTCAGGATAAATAAGGAATAAACAGTCTGTTGTCGTGCAGTTAGAGGAAAGTAATAAACAGCATGTTGGTGGGATGAAACAAAGTTATTGTGCCCCCTGAAGCGATTATATTATTCATTGTGTACTGCAGTCGTATATAACACAAGTGAGGACAGGATCTAATGTGATTCACTGATGTTTCATAAGGTTATTGTAACCATAAACGGATAAAACTTTCATGTTTATAATGTCACTGTATTTTCTTTACCATTCCGCAATCAGGCATTCCCGTACGCGCAACTATGACGCCGAGAAGCGGAGCTGCCATGCTGCAGCCGTCTCGGTGCAAAGTGGCGATTACCATCCACTTAAACCCATCACAGTAAGTATAGCATAAGTCGAGACTCTCTGGCCTGGATCTCTTCTATCTCCTACAGTGTCATTATGTTTAATATACAGCCCTTCTTAAACATCCGGCCTTCATTGAACCAGTACTGTATCAAGGACACAAATCAAGCATAGTAATCACAATAATGAGGAACTCAGTAACATACAGCAATCCTCTTTCTCCAGGTGACGGACTCCAAGTCTCAACGTGGAGCACGGAAAGGCAGCACGTCCTCATCCTCATCCTCCTCCGGCTCTGTTGCTCCCGACCCTCTGAGCTCTATGCTGGAGGGCACGGACCCTCTGTCCCTCTTCGCCGCCGCCTCAGCTAATGAAACTCCTACGCTGCCTCATAGCACCTCTTCTGTGGTGAAACTTTGAGTCATGGAAAAAGAAATTTTACAAAGTTGAGGAAAAAGTGTGGATGTCATTCTGGTTTTGTTTTCAGGAGCTGGGGAGGAAGCGGAGGGAAAAGGAAGAGGAAGTAGGCTGCGACTTTGAGCCGTGGTCTGGAAAACGCGCCGAGATCCTGGCCAGGTTCACGACCACAGAGAAACTGTCGATAGTAAGATTCTCACCATAAACAATCTGTAGAGAGGAGGAGATGGGTGCAGCACCACCTTGTGGTTATTATCTTTTTTTGTTTGTTTCTTACAGAATCTGTTCATGGGCTCTGAGAAAAGTAAGTCTATATGACAGCATCACATCACGATACTTAAAGACATCTTCTGGGGTCGGAGATGCTTTTCTACCTATCACGGATGGGAAGAGCAGGTATTCAGGTTATTAGTCTGGTCATTCTCCTGTGTGTGTGTGTGTGTGTGTGTGTGTGTGTGTGTGTGTGTGTGTGTGTGTTTTGAAGGTAAAGCCACCAGCCCGAGCTCTGCGGTCTCAGAGAAAGTGCGCACACGTCTGGAGGAGCTGGATGACCTGGAGGATGTGAGTGTGGAACAACAATCATATAAATGTGTTTTAAATTATTGAAAATGTCTTCATCGTGTGTGTGTGTGTGTGTGTGTGTGTGTGTATTAGGGCTCTCAGAGGGAGCTCCTGAATCTGTCTCAGCAGGATTATGTAAACCGAATCGAGGAGCTGAATCAGTCCCTGAAAGAAGCCTGGGCTTCGGACCAGAAAGTCAAAGCGCTGAAAATCGTCATCCAGGTGTGAGACGTGGTGTTTTTTATAGTTGTGTATTCTCTCTCTTTCTCTCTCTCTTTCTCTCTCTCTTTCTCATACACACACACTCTTTGTGATTGGCAGTGCTCCAAGCTGCTCTCAGACACATCTGTGATCCTGTTCTACCCCAGCAAGTTCGTCCTCATCACTGACATCCTTGACACGTTCGGTAAAACGCTGCACAAACACATCTGTGTGTATGCTGCATGTATGTGGTGTGTATGATGTATGTGGTGTGTATGATGTATGTGGTGTGGGTTTATTTAGTAAACACTTTACTCAGGATGTTGTGTTGTTGCTGCAGGTCGTCTGGTGTATGAAAGAATCTGGTCCATGTGCTCGGACCCGGCTCCTCTGCCAGGTAACGCAGCGTTCTGTGTACAAGAGTTTACGCCACATCGTTACTGTGATATCATGTGATAGAAGAGGAATAAAACTCCACCACTTCCTGTTTGATGTATATTTTGTTTTTGGTTTTTTCTCTCGTCTTTAGACTCGTTTTCTGTGGAGGATGTGAACGATACGGCAAAAGAGACGTGCCTCAATTGGTTCTTCAAAATTGCCTCCATCAGAGAGCTCATCCCCCGATTGTATCCTTTATAGCCTTAAATATTCCTCTGTCACGCTTCACATTTACACGTGTGTGTGTGTGTGTATGTGTGTGGTGTCCTTAACACATGATGTAGCTACGTAGAGGCCGCCATCCTGAAGTGCAACCGGTTTGTGAGCAAATCGTGAGTAGCAGCCATTTTTTATTCATCAAATTCTTTTTAATCTTAGCAGATTTTTTGGAATTTTTTTCCTCTTCCTCCTCTCAGTGGGATTCAGGAGACTCTTCCTCGCCTCACAGCAATGATTCGGGGGATCGGAGACCCTTTAGTAGCCGTGTATGCTCGAGCCTACCTGTGCAGGGTATGTCACCATGGTAACACATCCTAGCATCTTAAATGTAAAGCTAAATTTGCTGACAAACTGACACATTCCATAATACTCATTAAAAACAGGAAGTACTGTGTAAAATGTTGTATACGTGCACCGTCTGGTTGTTTCTCCGGTCATTCACCTGTTGCAGGTGGGCATGGAGGTGGCGCCACACCTGAAGGACAGCCTGAACAAGAACTTCTTCGACCTCCTGGCATCTTTCCGTCAGATTCACAGTGACAGCGTTCAAAATCAGCTGGTCATCCAGAGGGTGGAGATTCCCGTCTACCTCACACTCTATTCTCCCGCCATCCACTGGATCCTGCAGTGTGTCGCCTACAGAGCACCTGATGTACACACGCACACACGCACACACACACACACACACAGACTCATACACGCACACACTCATATACACACTTGAACTCAGACACACTTATACACACACATACACACATACAGTACATACACACACTTGCATATACACTATATACACATACATGCACACACAAATATACACACTCTAAAGCAGCACATACACACACATTCAGTACACACACACACTCACAAACGCATATATGCGTACACATGTATAAATGTATAAAATATTCTAAAAGTTCTGATGTTTTTGCCAGGTGCTGCTAACAGAAATGATGGAGCGTTGCAAGAAACTGGGCAACAAGTAAGACTTTGCACCTCCTCACCTCTGCACCTCCTCACTGATCACTTCCTAATAAAATTGTTTAAAGTAACCTTTAAATTTTCTGATGTTATGTAATCAGTGTCACTTTAAATGCAGACCACACTGAAGGAATTCACACAGAACCGAAATATTTGTTTCCACAGTGCTCTCCTGCTGAACTCTGTCATGTGGGCCTTTCGTTCAGAGTTCGTGGCCGCAAGAGCCACCGATTTTATCGGCATGATCAAAGAGTGTGACGAGGCGGGATTTCCCAAGGTAGAGTAAAACTACACCGTACCAGTCTTGATAAATTAGGAATTCTATTAGATTCTCTTATTTCTGGTCACAGATATACGTGTAGTCTGATCACTGCATTAACTGCATTGATAGCTCTCTCTGTGTGATGCGTTATTCTCTGCATGGAGTCCCTTGTTGGAACACATACGGTATACTGTAATAAAACACTGATGCCATTCTCATCCGCAGCACCTACTGTTCGGCTCTCTCGGCCGTAGTCTGGCGTGTGCTGACCCACCTGAGAGCGAGAGGTTACCCATCCTTAATGAGGCCTGGAAAGTGATCACTAAAGTGCGCAGTCCTCAGGTACACATTACGTTACATTATTATTTTTTTTATTATTATTTTTACTTATATTTTATAACAGCTTGAGGCTGTGTGTTCTCAGGACTACATTACCTGTGCTGAAATCTGGGTGGAGTTTACCTGCCGTCACTTCACTGTGAGTGAGCACTTAATGTCCTTTTGTTTTAATTATCCTAATTTGATAATGCATGTTATTTCACATTTTATTACATTTTGTCTTGTAAAATTAGAAGAGAGAGATAAATACCGTGCTGGCAGACATCATCAAACACATGACCCCTGATCGCGCGTTTGAGGATGCGTATCCACAGGTATTCTCCTTTGACTCACAGACACAAATCTACTTTTTTACAGTCCTGATTACACACCACAGCTCCCTGTTTATACTACCGGGTTACCAGAACTGTACCACTGTTAAATTCTATAGAAAGAACAGCTCTGTTTAGACAATGATGATGATGACAATGACAATGTTGACAGTGATGACAATGATTGTGAAGATGATGATAGTGATGACCAAGAGGAGGTTGATGATGACGATAACAACTATGACATTCACAAAGTGTCGCGATGGCCACCATGACAATAATGTTAATGATGACCAAAACAAGGTTGGCGATGAGGATGACAATGGCAAACGCAACAGTGATGACGATGGCAAAAATGACGATGACAATGACGACGATGATAACTATGATGGCAATGACGATGTTTCCGCTGCTGATGATTATGATGATGATGATGACAGTGATGGCAATAACAGTGATGACCAAGATGAGGATGGCAATGACAATGAGGACGATGCTGGCGAGTAAGACAATGTCAGTGAAGACGACTATGACAGTGATGACAATGACGATGGTGGGGAGATAATAACAATGACCCCAGTTAGGACAATGACTTTGATGATAATGATGACCATCGACGAAGATGAGGATAATAGTAATGATCGTAACACTGAATCTATTGTCTTGTAGTTGCAGTCAGTAATGAAGAAGATTCTCACCTACTTTAACAACTTCTCCGTCCTCTTCTCCATGGTGAGCACTCCTTTTTCTCCTGCTCATCACTCAGTACAATCAGTTGTTCTCTCGGCTGTATTAGGTAATAAATGTAAATAATCTAAAGGTTTTGTGTCCTCACTCTCCAGGAGAAGTTCTTACCATTCCTGGACATGTTCCAAAAAGACAGTGTGAGAGTGGAAGTGTGTAAATCCATCATGGACGTCTTCATCAAGCAAGTTTCCTTTTTTATAAACATGGATTAAGACTGAATGTGATCAAAGAACAGATAAAAACAGAATGAAATAATAAATGACTGTAAAACTTGAATGTGTACGTAGAAGTGAAACCTGCACTGCTAAACTTGGGGTTAAATGTCCTGCTGTGTTCTTGCTGTACTTATTTATCTTTAGACATCAGCAGGAACCGACTCGTGACCCGGTCATCCTTAACGCCCTGCTGCACGTCTGTAAAACCATGCACGACTCTGTGAAGTAAGAACTCACTGACAAATCCTCTCTGTCCTAATCACACAGAATGATGTGAATAATGTACAGAAATTGATATTTGTGTTTGTCAACAGTGCTCTCACAGTGGAGGACGAGAAAAGAGCTCTTGCTCTACTGATCAACGGATTCATTCGCATGGTCAGTCTCTTAGCTTTATTTTATTAATTAATCTGTCCATTAATAATGTTCCTGATTCTCTGTCGTACTGACCGAGTGACTGACAGAGTGATTAAACGACTGTTGTTTTGTCTGACGGAGTGGCTGAATTATTACCTGTACCTGTACCTGGGGTCTGTACTCAGGTGTCCTGTTCGTGTTCAGGTGGTGTCATGTCTATACTCATGTATTAGTGTCTGCACTCAGGTGTCATGTCTGTAATCTGTACTCAGGTGTTATGTCTGTACTTGGGTGTGGTGCCTGTAGTCTCTACTCAGGTGTGATGTCTGTAATCAGGTGTGGTGTCTGTACTTCGGTCATGTCAGTGTCTGTGCTCAGGTGTGATTTCTGTACTCAGGGATCAGTGTCTGTACTCAGCTGTCTTTGTGTTGGTGTCTATGCTCTATACTCTACTATACTGTTGTGCAGTTTGTACTCAGGTGTGTTGTCTGTAGTCAAGTGTGGTATCTGTTCTCAGGTGTTAGATTCTGAACCCAGGTGTAGTGTCTATACTCAGGTGTTTGTGTCTGTAATCAGGTGTTTGTGTCTATACTCAGGTCTTGGTGTCTATAGTCAGGTGTTTGTGTCTATACTCAGGTCTTGGTGTCTGTAGTCAGGTGTTTGTGTCTATACTCAGGTCTTGGTGTCTGTAGTCAGGTGTTTGCGTCTGTAGTCAGGTGTTTGTGTCTATACTCAGGTCTTGGTGTCTGTAGTCAGGTGTTTGTGTCTGTAGTTAGGTGTTTGTGTCTGTAGTCAGGTGTTTTTGTCTATACTCAGGTCTTGGTGTCTGTAGTCAGGTGTTTGTGACTATACTCAGGTCTTGGTGTCTGTAGTCAGGTGTTTGTGTCTATACTCAGGTGTTATTGTCTGTACTTAGGTGTTGTGTCTGTACTCAGGTGTTATTGCCTGTACTTCGATGTTTGTCTACTCAGATGTTAGTGTCTGTAGTCAGGTGTTCATGTCTATACTCAGGTGTGTTGTCTGTAATCAAGTGTGGTATCTGTACTCAGGTGGTGTGTCTGTACTCAGGTGTTAGTGACTGTACTCAGGTGTTAGTGACTGTACTCAGGTGTTAGTGACTGTACTCAGGTGTGTTGTCTGTAATCAAGTGTGGTATCTGTACTCAGGTGCTGGTGTCTGTACTCAGGTGTTAGTGTCTACTCAGATGTTAGTGTCTGTACTCAGGTGTTGGTGACTGTACTCGGGTGTTAGTGTCTGTGGGGTCTGTACTCAGGTGCTGGTGACCGTACTCAGATGTTAGTGTCTGTCGTGCCTGCATTAAGCTGCGCTGTTTGTGCTTGTGTTGTGTCTGTACTCAGGTTTTAATGTCAGTACTCAAGTGTGTTATCTGTTCTCAGGTGTTGTGTCAGTAGTCAGGTGTTAGTGTCTGTACCCAAGTGTGGTGTCTTAACTCAGATCTAAGTGTCTATATTCAGCTGTTGTGTCTGTACCAGATGTTCGAGTCCGTACTCAGGTGTGGTGTCTTTACTCAGATGTAAGTGTCTATATTCAGGTGTTGTATCTGTACTCAGGTGTTACAGTCCTGTACTCAGATGTGGTGTCTGCACTTAGGTATCTTTTGGCCGGGACTTCGAACAGCAGTTGAGTTTCTGCGTGGAGGCCAGAGCCACTTTCTGTAACTTGGAACCGGTGGTCATTCAGCTTATTCACGTGAGTTTCTTAAACCTGGATTAGTGTGAGTTTATTAACAAGTTTTTGTTTGATATATTAATTTATAATAATAATAATATATTTTTTGTATTACACAAAATATTCACACGCACCATTATTTCACAGATCTCAGATCTGCTCTATCACATTTCTCAGAGACACCGTCATGTTTGAATTTTCCTCTCACGTCTCCTTTCTTCTGCTTCCCTCAGACGGTGAATCTTTTATCCATGGAGACGAGACGAGTGATGGGCGGGAATCACTCACGCAAGACCGCTGCATTTGTCCGGGTCAGTGTCTCTATTCAAATCCATTAGCACTCCTGAGGTCCACAGCGCTCGGGTGCTAGTAGTGGTTTTATGTTTGTGTTTACTTTGTGCAGGCATGTGCAGCCTACAGTTTCATTACCATTCCGTCTCTCAGCAGCATCTTCAGCCGTCTCCATCTCTACCTGCTCTCAGGACAGGTAGCTCTGTCCAATCAGTGCCTTTCCCAGGGTGAGGAACTCCCTCAGAGATGTCTCACACCAAACTTAATGCACTCCACACACACACGTCTCACTCCACACTCAAATCACATACACAGACGTCTCACTCCACACTCAACTCACACACAGACGTCTTGTTTCAAACTGAACTCACACACAGACGTCTCGCTTCAAACTCGACTCACACACAAGACGTCTCGCTTCAAACTTGAATCACACACAGACGTCTCGCTTCAAACTCGACTCACACACACAGACGTCTCGCTTCAAGCTCAACTCACACACAAGACGTGCTCAACTCACACACAGACGTCTCGCTTCAAACTCAAATCACACACAGACGTCTCGCTTCAAACTCGACACACACAAGACGTCTCGCTTCGATCTTAACTCACACACACTGATGTCTCGCTTCAAACTCAATTCACACACAAGACGTCTCGCTTCAAGCTCAACTCACACACAGACGTTTCGCTCCAAGCTCAACTCACACACAAGACGTCTCGCTTCAAACTTAACTCACACACAAGACGTCTCGCTATAAACTCAGCTCACACACAGACGTCTCGCTTCAAGCTCACTCACACAGACATTTCGCTCCAAGCTCAACTCACACACAAGACGTCTCGCTTTAAACTTAACTCACACACAGACGTCTCGCTTCAAGCTCACTCACACACAGACGTCTCGCTTCAAACTCAAATCACACACAGATGTCTCGCTTCAAACTCAGCTCACACACAGACGTCTCGCTTCAAACTCAGCCACACACAGATGTCTCACTTCAAGCTCAACTCACACAGACGTCTCGCTTCAAACTCAACTCACTCACACAGACGTCTCGCTTCATGCTCAACTCACTCACACAGACGTCTCGCTTCCAGCTCAACTCACACACAACGTTTCGCTTCAAACTCAACTCACACACAAGACGTCCCGCTTCAAGCTCAACTCACACACAAGATGTCTCGCTTCAAACTCAACTCACACACAAGACGTCTCACTTCAAGCTCAACTCACACACAAGACGTCTCGCTTCAAACTCAACTCACACACAAGAAGTCTCGCTTCAAGCTCAACTCACACACAAGACGTCTCGCTTCACACTGTACTCACACACAAGACGTCTCGCTTCACACTCAACTCACACACAAGACGTCTCACTTCAAGCTCAAGTCACACACAAGATGTCTCGCTTTACACTCAACTCACACACAAGACGTCTCGCTTCAAGCTCAACTCACACACAGACGTCTCGCTTCACACAAACACACACACACACACACACGTCTCTCTCCACATCTATCTCACACACAGGCTTCTCATTTAGAAATCAACACAATCCACGGAGACGACTCACTCCACTCAACTCACACACACAGATACACTCTTAACGTGGATAGTCGAATAAAGAAAGAAGAATAGAATTGGAGTAGATCTTTATCATAAGAAGAGATTTTATGCTGATTCAGAATATCAAAGAATATAAAATAGTTAATTGTCTGAAAACATTAAACACTTGAGTGAGTACACAAACTGAGCAAAAGCAAACTGTGTCAGAGGATTGTAAACTTCCTGCATGTATCTCTCTTTCTCTCTCTCTCTGACTTTCTCCCCCTCGTTCAGCTGATGCGTTCCTGAAGGCAGCTGTCAGCATTTTGCCTGAAGTGCCACGTGTTATTAGCGTGGAGGGTAAACAGCGCTCTTCTGAACCTTTCCTTCTCGACTTCATCAGTAACTTTCTGTCAACGCTGCTGGTGGTTCCGGTAACGCCATCACACACGCCATCACACACAACACACACACACACACACACACACACACACACACACACGATCTCCCTAAAATAAATCACTACACTTTTCAGACATCCTCGCAGAAATCTTCTGTATGCCAGTAACTCTGTGTGTGTGTGTGTGTGTGTGTGTGTGTGTGTGTGTGTGTGTGTGTGTGTGTGTGTGTGTGTGTTTGTAAGAACACACCATGAGAGGG
>JBCNYH010000021.1:16511933-16532198 GCA_039654325.1 Tandanus tandanus
TCGCCAGGCCATCGCAGGGCAGAAACACGCTGACGGCAATGCAGCCTCCTCTTTATGAAAATCAGCAATGGTTCTTTAACATGCCTTTCACCACAGTCAGTGAGAGACATGGCTGGCCTTTGATAACCCAATTAGCTGCACTGGGAGGACAGCAGTGACATCCCTCTGATAGTCGGGCTTGAACCCCGACCATCAGATCAGTAAGCTAGCACCCTACCACCGGGCCACCACTGCCCACATTTATTTATTCTTAATGTAAAAGTGTCACGGTAAAGTAAGTGTTCTGATACACACCCCCCTGCCACTGCAGTCCCTTCCAGCATCACACATCTGTCCTTCTGCCATCACCGATGAATTCACACACTGGAAGTCTCTGCAAACCTAAAAATCCAAAAAGAAAATAAAAACATGACTTCATTCAGAAATAATTTTATATAAAATGACTATTCAGGGATGGAGCATTGAATAAAAATGTAAAATGATTTAAGGGGCACTGACACCTAGCATGCACAGAGTGCCAATCCCTGAGGCTGATGATTTATTTCCAGAGTAACTTTTCTCCCCAAGTAAACACGTCTCTCAGATTTAGCCGCTGGCTAACGACACTTAGACTGGACTTCCGCTGGTGCTAGCTCAGCCAGCTTGTATGCTCTTTACATTCACAGTTACATGCCGTATCCGTATTATAATATATTACAGTATGTTCAGTATCAGTACAATGTTGAGGTTCGGTTTAGCTGAATGATGATAAGAATAATAAAATAATAATAAAAGATTAAATCTACTCACTTTGCCCTCTGAGCACACGGTCCCTTGTTTGATGTATCCTGGGTCCAGTACGTCTGATCCCAGGTTGAAATCAGCGTTCCTGCACGAGACGCCTGGTTCTATGTTTTGGACGCTGATAACTGCCCCATCTGGGGGGTAGTTCGAGTCAAAGTTTGTGCACTGTATCTTCCCACACATGGAATTCCTGAAAATAAACAGTTAGGATTAAGAGATTAAACCCCACATCCAGTGATGCTGAATTATGAACTCTTGATTATTACCACTGCTACACCCCAGCTGTGGTTACATGGTCTTATAGAAAAACAATGAGGATTTTCTTTTTTGTTTATTTAAGGCAATGGTATCCAAACTTATCCACAAGGGCCGACGTGGGTGCAGGTTTTTTCTTCAACCATGCAGTAGCCATCTTGGTGGGACCACTTTACTGTTGAAAGTTATACTCAAATAGCATGGGAATATGAAGATGGGACAATGTAAATAATTACATCGAAGATGTACATTTCATCTTAAAACCTTTCCTTTTGTTTGTGTTTTGCCAAACTTCAGCTAGGCGGAGCTTTTATTATATATATATTTTTAATTAAATACAAATGTCAGTGAAATTATTGGTAAAGTTACATGAATGTAAGGTATTCTGACGGTCAGTAGTAAAATGTTTAGGGTTTTCAAGCTGTGTTGGCTTTCAACGGCTCCATTTTGTGATCTTAAAGCAAGGTGGTCTCACCAAGATGGCTGCCACTTGGCTTCAAAATTGAAACACTAATGTGAAATCTAGTGGTTTTGTTTTGTTTTGTATTTTTTAAAGATCAGTGATTCAAACAGGTGGAAGGTGAGGCTACTACTTGGCCCTTTGTGTATAAGATTGGACATCCTTGATTTAAGAACAATGTGGCATTATTTATTCAATCGATGTTCAAAACCAAATTAGAGAAGAATAGATTTAAAAAAATCTGCAGTGCTGTAATTTGAGAGGAATTTTAGGAAGAGAGAACTGCACTTACGCCAATGAACACGGGACAAATTTGGACCCGGAGTAGCCGCAGTTTCCGAACACGGTGCCTTGTGTATTTATGGAAGTAAAACATTTATTATCTGCTTTAACTGCATCTGGGGGAAAACACGCACACACAGAGAACAGCTGATAAAAATAATACCTGCAATGTTTTCTATTACATTTTATTACACTTAAATAAAAAATAATGCAATAGAATTAGTTCAGTGTTCAGGGAGATATAACAGTATATCAGAAATGATTTTGGACAGAATTTATAAAAATCCACATTTTATTTCAATTCCAAATAAGAAAATAATCCATAAATGTTTGAGGATACACTATAGAGGGATGGGGTGAACAGACAATATTATTCTTTCAAGAGATTTTGTTGTTTCTGATTGGTTCTGATTCTTGTTATTGCATCATTGCCATGGGATAATAGAATTATGTTATTCATGGGATAAGGTCAATGATTATTGGACAACCGGCACACACAAGCAAACTTGTTTAACTTCCTACACAATAAGTCTTTCAATGGATAGAATAAAGAATTCCGTAGAAATCAACGCTAGCTAGCTTCGGATTGCTGCCTATTTTCAAAATCGCTCACGATGCCATTTTGTAGTGGTGTTCAAATGTATAGTGAGAACTACAGTATATCATGCATGATGGACACTAAAATGTAAAACACAACATAAACAGACAGTTAATTAAAAATAGTTATTAAGAAGACCGTAAAAAATTAAAATAAGACAAACTGGCAAAAGACTCTTAATAAATGTCTTAATAAAACATAATAAAGTTACAATGCACTGAAAGAAATTTGGTCCAAAGCCTTAAATTTAATTGAATAAAAGGAAGCAAACCACCAGCTTCCAACAGCACTGGGGAGTGAGTAGTGTCTTTTAACACTTTTGAGCTCATTATACACTCCGCTTCATTTAATTCTCTATATAGTAAATAGAGGTAGTGAATAAG
Organism: Tandanus tandanus; assembly: GCA_039654325.1. Classification (NCBI taxonomy): domain Eukaryota; kingdom Metazoa; phylum Chordata; class Actinopteri; order Siluriformes; family Plotosidae; genus Tandanus; species Tandanus tandanus. The sequence goes on from JBCNYH010000021.1 coordinate 16,514,695, forward strand.
TGAGCCTTGCTGGACACAGGGAGTGTCTTTGTGAGTCTGGATGGTCTTCAAATCGACTACTAAGTCAATTTAACTCTAGATGTTATTTATGTTTTCTTTATTGCATGAAATTTGTTAAAACGGTCCGAAATTATTTACACCAGATCAGAATTTTTCACATGGCGAACCATCATGATGGTTCCGGTTTTGTGTCCAGTCAGAGTGCGCTGTAGGATAAAGTGAGAGTAGAAGGGAGATACTTTTGCCAAAGAGCTGCTTGCACTGGTAGTCCAGCGTCTGGCACCGTCCATCATAGCAGAAGGCGCTTCCTCCCTCGCAGGTAAGACCGTCCATTAGATAGAAGTCATAAGGGCAGAAAGCGGATTGGCCGGTGCAGTATTCAGGCAGGTCACACTGGTTCTCAGACTGTCTACACGGCGTTCCAGACACCATAAGCTGGAGGAGATACAGACACAGTTGTGCTTAAAAGTTTGTGAAACCTTAAGAATTTTATATATTTTGGCATAAATTCGACCTAAAACATCATCAGATTTTAAAGTAGTTAAATAAATGAGAGAAAAATATGTTACTTGGTCATTTATTTATTGAGGAAAATGATCCAATATGTGAGTGGCAAAAGTTTGTGAACCTTTGATTTCAGTATCTGATGTGACCTCCTTTTTCAGCAATAACTGCAGCTAAATGGTTCCGGCAACTGTTGATCAGTCCTGCACATCGGCTTGGAGGAATATTAGCCCATTCCTCCGTACAGAACAGCTTCAACTCTGGGATGTTGGTGGGTTTCCTCACAATAACTGGTCACTGCAGGTCCTTCCACAACATCTCAATTGGATTAAGGTCAGGACTTTGACTTGGAAATTCCAAAACATTAACTTTATTCTTCTTTAACCATTCTTTGGGAGAACAACTTGTGTGCATCATTGTCTTACTGCATGACCCACTTTCTCTTGAGATTCAGATCATGGACAGATGTCCTGATATTTTCCTTTAGTATTTGCTGGTATAATTTCAGAAATCATTGTTCCATCAATGATGGCAAGCCATCCTGGTCCAGATGCAGCAAAACAGGCCAAAACCATGATACTAACATCATAAGGTTCTTATGCTGGAATTCAGTGTTTTAATTTCTCCAAACATAACACTTCTCATTCAAACCATGAAGTTCTTTTTTGATCCCATCTGTCCACAAGATATTTTTCCAATTGCCTTCTGGTTTGTCCATGTGATCTTTAGAAAACCGCAGATGAGCAGCAATGTTCTTTTTGGACAGCAGTGGCTTTCTCTTTGCAACCTTACAATACACACCATTGTTGTTCAGTGTTCTTCTGATGGTGGACTCATGAACATTAACATTAGCCAATGCAACAGAGGCCTTCAGTTGCTTAGCAGTTACCCTGGGGTCCTTTGTGACCTTGCTGACTATTACACGCCTTTCTCTTGGAGTGATCTTAGTTGGTCGACCACTCCTGGGGAGGGTAACAATGATCTTAAATTTCCTTCATTTCTACACAATCTGTCTTACTGTGGATTGGTGGAGTCCAAACCTTTAGAGGTGGTTTTGTAACCTTTTCCAGCCTGATAAGCATCAACAGCCCTTTTTCTGAGGTCCTCAGAAATCTGATTTTTTTTGGTGCCATGATACACTTCCACAAACATATGTTGACACTTTAATAGATCCGTGTTCTTTAAATCAAACAGGGGGCACACTCACACCTGATTGTCATCCCACTGATTGAAAACACCTGACTCTAATTTCACCTTCAAAGTACCTGCTAATCCTAGAGGTTCACATACTTTTGCCACTCACAGATATGTAATACTGGATCATTTTCCTCAATAAATAAATGACCAAGTAAAATATTTTTGTCTCATTTATTTAACTGGGTTCTGTTTATCTAGTTTCAGGACTTGTGTGAAAATCTGATGATTTTTTAGGTCATATTTATGCAGAAATGTATAAAATTCTTAAGGGTTCACAAACTTTCAAGCACCACTGTATCCATCAGTGATCCAGAGCCAACATGGATTTACTTCAGACTTTAAAGAATCAGAATGTATTAATTGGAAATGAGTCCAGATGTGCTGGAGATACTGTATTATGTAGATGAGCTGTTTGTGATGGTTGTTATATTTGTAATCAACTGCAAAAAACTTTAACATGGTGAAAATCTGACGTTCTACTCTTATGCTCACGGGTGTAATGTGATCAGCGGGTGATTGGTTGAGGTGAGCTGCCCAGATGAAGATCATGCGGGTGATTGGACCATCGGTGACGACTCAAGCTTTAAGCCTAACATTCGCCAGAGAGCTAACTGTCTAGTTGTGAAGTTTTGGAATCTTTTAGACTATTTTATCACCAGGGAAGTTAGAGGTTCTCCTGTTGTGACTAAAGTGGAAGAGGAAACTTCGTCAATAATAAAGGATTACCTCATAGTGCCACTCATCTTTTGGGTGTGAAGCTTAAAAGAAAATTCCAGGGCCTTATTGGGATCCTTGTTTGGGATCCATTTGTGTGTATAAGTTTGTGTGTGTATGTGTGTGTGTATACACGTGTGTGCACTTGTGTGTCTGTGTGGGTGTATATGTGTATTTTTTCATGTCTGTGTGTGTGTGAGTGTGCGTGTGTTTGTATGTGCGTGTGTGTGTGTACCTGACAGTCGTTACAGCAGGCACCAGCAGCACACACTGAACCCTTTGTGAAATTGCATGTAGCTGCATCACAGCATTTATTCTTGCAGGTCTGCAATCACACACACACACACACACACACACACACACACACACACACACACACACACACAAATATAGTTCACATGAGTAAAAATACCTGCAAACCCAATAATGACATCCAAAAAATGTTGCAGTTGATAACAGATTGACAGAGGAAGCCTGTGGACAAAATTCTGCACAAAATTCCATACGCAAATAATTTCACAACTGGAATGAGGTTCATTTGCCGAACTGCTTAATCCTATTAGGGTCACGGGGAGCTGGAGCCAAACCATCGCAGGGGCAATACACACACACACACACACACACACACAACCATTCACACTCACACCTAGGGTCAACTTGGAACATCCACTTAGCCTAATGTGCATGTCTTTGGTCTGTGGGAGGAAACCAGAGTACCAGGGGGAAACCCATGCAACCATGGGGAGAACATGCAAACTCCACACAGAAACGCCATTGCTGAGCCCAGGACTCAAACCCACGACCTTCTTGCAGTGGGACAGATGTGCTAACTACTATGTCACTGTGGAATGCCACCCTGGTAGCCCCTCTGTACAACATAAAAAGTGTTTGTTTACCAGTATTCATTGGATTAAACACACAGTACAGTGGCAAAGTCCAATGAGCTGGATGCAGAGTTGAGACAGAGGATCACAGATTTACACACATCAGGAACATCTGAAGCCATTTCTGAACAAACTGCAGATTCCAACATCACAACTTCAAACAATTGTACAAACAGGAACAAGGTATTGGGAGGTTGAGGCACTTCAAGAGTGGAAAGAAAACCCAATCGGTCGCACTCAGATGAGATGAAACTGGTTCAGATGATCAGGAACATACCAGGAACCACAGATGAGCGGACTTGCCATAAACTCAAAGCGTCTGAAGCACCAGAGTCTTCAGTCAAGCAGGTTTTACATCCACGGTCTGAGAGGCTGCCATCCAAGAAAGAAGAAGCTGCTCCGAAGTCCACACCTTCAAGAACATCTAAAGTTGCATCCGATCACATGAACAACTGAAAATTCCATTGTCAGATGAGAGAAAGCGTGAGATGCTTGTCCACACTGATTAGAGGAGGACTGTACCAACTGTTGTAGCATTATTGGTGGTAGCATTTGCGCTCTGGGGTTGTTCTTCTGCCAATGGAACTGGAATCATAAAAACCTCAGAATTCTTCAGCAGAACTATTAGGTGAAACTTGCATACACACTGTTGAGTGATCCAACAGGACAGAAACTACAGAAACATATCGAAGCTGACTGGGGAACAGATAAAACTAGTTTAAAGCAAGTCCTGACCTCAAACCTACTGATAATCTGTGGTCTACATAAAGAAAAAACAGATTTAACCAATCTTTATAAATTCTGCCACCAACAGCAGTGAAATATCCAACCAGACTTCTCCCAGAAGCTTGTCGATGATAATCAAAAGTAAAAACTTGCTAAGGGACATTTTATTTTCCAGTAAAAATGTCCTGCATGTTGTAAAATCCTTCTGCTCCGGGAGGAGAACTGCTGAAAGTTTAACATTTCCATGATGCTCATGTGTGTGAATGTAAACATAGAGTATAACAGCAATGGTAACTGCATCAGGTTTATGTGCACGTTTAATGTCCAAAATCCAATTTTCTTCGCCTTCATTCAGTCATACCTTAGGCGATCCACAGTCGCACTCTTCTGTTCCCTCCAGGATTCCGTTCCCGCACTCAGCCACGGAGAGGACACTGTCCTGAGGTGGCAGGTTCAGCAAACACAAGCCTCCACCCCGTAAGACCAGGTTCTCAAAATCACTTCCACTGCACGTGCTGAACGTAGTCGATCCGCTACGTGTGGGAAAATGTAATAAACAAACGCCATGAATATGAAGTACATTCTCTGAGATTACTTTATTATTCAGTGGTAATTATTAATATGAACACCACAGTGCTGTTGAATTCTGGGTCATTCAGTGTCGAATCAACCAATGGTCCCCACCTGACCCTCTCTGATTTGGCTGATTTTTCACACACGAAGTGCAATATATCAAATGCAAATATCCCAAACTTCAGGGTTCTATCTTGAATATCTTCCGAGTTATGAGCGGATGAACAAGGTGGGGTGTGTGATCACTTTGTGCATTTAAATTGTTTTGGCATTTTCAAACTCCTGTAACATTTGAACCACAAGACATAGAGGTCTCAAATTTTAAATATTTACAAACATACTATAACTATAAAGAAAAATGCAAAGAAATAATGATTTAATAGTTTAGTTTGCGCTGTGGAGATTGTCAAAATTGACAATTTTACACTTGTGAAGCCAAGTTTGACTGTCAGTTACACGAAAACTATTTGTCAGAATCACTTGAAATTTTAAACACTACATCCTGACCACCTGTTCTATAAATATAATCAACATGAAAATCCTGGGTGCTGCTGTTCTTGAGATATGGTCACCCACATTCTGAAAATGTGCCTTGGGCCTCTGACTTCGGAGACTATTATCAGTATGTGGGATAGGTAGTAACATAAAGTCATTAATATATTCTGAAAGTGCATGCATTCCTTCCAAGAATCATTCTTTGGAAAATTCACAGTTAAAATATTGTATTGTAAAAATCAGCCAAATCAGAGAGGGTCAGGTGGGGAAATTTCTAAAAAGTGGTTGATTTGTCATGGAATGACCCTTCTGGATTCTGATTGGTCAAAGTCATATGTGCTCAACCTAATGTGTTTGCAGTTCTACAGTAAAACCTCTTTCAGAGGGATGTTCAACGGATGCTCCAACAGCCATAACCAGAATCTAACTAGAGGTGCATTTATATAGTGAAAGGTACCTTTACCATGCAGCATGAATAATGTAGTAAATAGGGCCTATATGAGTACTGGTTTTAATTACCCGTGTGCTCGGCTTACAAAAATTCTTTTGTGTGAAGGATTTACGCGATAGCTAATGTTTGGCCTTTCAATCTCACTTACGGTCAAAGGTGACTGTCTCATTTAAAACTCCATATATGGTTTCCTGTTAGTGTTCCATAGTAACGGCATGTATATCGGAACTTGTTTTGAAGTTACAAGATCTCCAAACTTTCTGATCTTGCTCTGACCTTCATCCTTGACCTAGACATTCCAAAATCAATACATCTCTGGGTCACTGGTAGGGTAGTGTCCCCACCAAGTTCAGTAAAAATCTGAGCACAGTTGTGGTCAGGATTTTGTTCATGGACAAACTAACAAAGAGTAATTTTTTTAGTGGCGGTGGTAAAAATAATGCAAGGGTGTTTATTTATTTCTATAATGTATGGAAGGAGTCTCCAGTGTCAGTGCTCCATTTGTTATAGTCAGAATTGAGGCTGTAACTGATTTCGTGTTTGTGTTCTGATTAACTTCAAGAGAGAGATCAACAAGAGGTTGAGGATGAGGAAACTTCCTGTTTCTACTTACTGTGTGGACGTCTTACAGCATCACATGCAACTATAAGTGGATAATAAACTGAAGTGCTTGAATAAGAAGGAATAAAAATTGTGGTGGTATAAGAGGAATAAAACTTGTTGCAGTATGAAAATGATCAGCTTCAGTGCAATAAAATTGCCACCACCTGCTCAATGATATATTTCCTCCAACAGCACAACACATAGAGTATGATTTGGTACATAATGAGTGGAGATGCAGCACTGACCTGTCAGTGGAGTGCATGATGCAGCTTTTCCCATTACAGTTACACTTGTCATCATGGTTCATGCCCATATTGTGGCCCATCTCATGAGCAATGACTGTGGAAAATCCCTGCAAATTATCGCTTTTAAACTGCAAAGTAAACACATCATGGTGAAAAATTATTATAATAAATACTTTCGATTTTAATCTCTCTCTCTCTCTCCACATTCCTGTTTTTCTAATTGTATCACAAACTGGTTCCTCATGTAGGGTGTGTTCCCTGAACAACACTATGTAATTATCATTGCTAGCCAATCTCATCCTCACACTTTAGTGTTTCTTTTGTTTTTTTAAACGACCCCCAAACCAACTTCTAGAACATACTGCATGAAAAAATATCTCGCTTTCACAATATCATGGTAAGAATAAACACACGATTTCCAAATATTACCACCTTTATATTTTTTCACAGCCTTTCAATACTTTAACCCTCGTAATGTTTCAGCCTTTTAACGTGCTAATCTTTAACTATTATTACCAGTTTTATGTTTAACATTTCAAAATCAGTTATATGGAAAGAAATCATGCTGTAGAACAAACCAAGCCTGGTGATCTAACGTTACTCGACCTGAAGCTCAAATCTCTTAACCATTCTTCATTCTTCAAAATACATTCCTATGACCCCACTGTATCCTTCTGTTCAAGCTTATTTATTAAAAACAAAACACAGTGTATAGTTTGCGTAACTAGCTAGCAACAGGCAGTTAGCTCATGGACGTAAATCTGAATTACGCAAAGACTCTTATTATTTTAACGAAGTAAACTTTATTACTAGCTAATGTTTAAAAAAAAAAAACATGATAACGCTCCTGTCTCAATCTAATTGTTTGTCAGAGGACGAACACACCCACACTGATGACATCAGAATCCTTTAGTAGAAGAAAATCCTCTTCAGCATTTCTAACTGACCCTAACTAAAGCCCTGATTTGGACATGTTCAAATCTGTTACACCATTAATGCTGACTTCTGATTGGACGGATTATTCTCATACATTATGGTAAACATTCCTGTTGTAATGTGCTGTCTCATTAGTATGTTGCTCTGATGTCACTTCAGACATGAATAATACAGTGTGGGCTCGGGTTACTGACCAGGGAACACCATCAAAACACTTAACAGCGAACAGTGCCCTCAGGATGAAGCTAATGGTGCTTGTAAGTTAGTTCTGGGTGTAACAGAATGATGGTTTGTTTTCTGACCACATTAATTCCACCGCTGCTGCTTGCTGAGCAAACAGACCCGACGTAGGCCATTCCCAAAATCCCTCCGCTGTAGGCTGATCGTCCCCTTTAAAGAAAAACACACAGTGGAATGAAACCATGGGTGAGATGATGGTATCTAACAATCTGAAATAATGCCAAGATGGTATGGGTGATTGAGCTTCTTCTAACAGCTGTAAGGTGTTTGAACTCTCTTCGGCTTTCCCTGCTGTTTCAGTTAGAACTCTCTCAGTGCCTCATGAGCTCTCTTCCAAAACCTGCCCTGGTGCATCTGTCACTAAAATATCATTCCGAAAAACCGCCTATAAATATGACTTTATAAGTCAAAGAAATGTGAAATCATCAGTTTACACGGCATAACGTTTACTACTGACTTTCTCTAAACTCGATTTTCCTTCACCGTTTTCACTCGTTTATGTGCTTTCGCTCCACCAAACTTAACACATACTGTAGATTAGGAAGAGTGGTCACCAGCCCTGTTCCTAGAGCTCTACCTTCTTGAAGACCTGAGCTCCAACCATAATCATGCCCACCTGACCATCTAATCATTGCCTGGAGACACTGCTTTATATTCGTGACTCCCTCTGCAAATTCTGTTGGTTTCTGCTATTCATAAATAGCTTTGGGTACACTAGGTGTCATTTTGCCAGTCTTTCTATCCAATCAACCCAGGAAGTAGTGCATAACGTGTTCTTTTGGCTTTCTGTGTACAAATGTAGACATTTGGCATTAAAGAAATCATTTGAAGATGTAAGGACATCTATATACTGACTGAGGTAACTTAAGCTATTTTATAAATTTATAAACACGCGCGTTCCCGAGAACAATATGGCGGTAACCTTGGGAAAAGCCTTGATGACGATGGGAGAAGCTGAAAACAGCAGAGGGTATAACCCGCCACTCCTGCCCCAGATATAAAAGTAGTACGGGCTCCAACGTACTCATGATGCAGTACTCGACATGGTGCCCTGCTGCCCGAGGCGTATCTCGACAGAATTCGTAAAGGATTCATGATCAGCTAAAGGAGGTGTATTATATTTTGATTGGAGATAAGACCTGCAGGAAGGTAGATCCACAGGAAGAGGTTTCATAACCACTGCTTTAAAGCATCCAATAAAACAGACTGAACTTCTCACCAACTGAACTTAAAAAAAAAAAAAATAAGAAAACACTTTCACTTTTTGTTTTATGCAAGACATCCCTTTAACACATTATAAACATTCCTCAAACTCTTCATTTACATGAAGCTCTTCAGAAGCCTCGGCTCAGATTTCTGATTCTAGTGGAACCAGACATTTATGTACGCTTACACAATGAGTTGGGCCACGTCGTTCCTGACGCGTGAAGACAAATTACTTTTCCTCCATTCCACAAACCGCGCTAAAACCTCTCTTGCTTCTCCGTCCACATCAAAGGGGTTACTGTTCTCAAAAATCTCCAGGCCTATCAGGAGGATGCGGATATTCAGCTGCTGATAATACTATAGGACACAGAGATCACACCAGGATTATACGTATGCAATAAAACTCATTCTGTCTCATTCTGTTTATGAGGAAACTAATAAATCTTGACACCCAGAAGGTGATTATTTTTCAATAACAGCACCACCCTGACGTGCTTTATTCCTCTTACACAACAGCAGTTATGCAAAAGGGCTTAAATGCTGAGAAATGTGGCAAATCTACAAATATTGTTGAAAATAAATAAAAATAAATAACAATACAATAAAACAAGGCCCTAGTTATTTCTCACCGTGTCAAGTAAATGCGCAAGCTGTACCATTTGGTCCCTCACGGCCGTGCGGTTTCCATTCATAAGTTTAAACTGTGCGAGTAAACAAAAACAAACAGTAAACAAAAAAATACAATCTAATCATGTAACCAAGTAACACAAATGTACAGAGCTAAGAAGTCTGAGACCCTCACCTTCAGATTGTCCACCACTAACACCAGCTCCACATATCTGGTCCGAGGCAGATTGCGTTTTTTCTGTCAAGTGGATAAAAAACATTTCATTTACATTTTCAGTAATCAAAACGAATCAATGTTTATCCAGTGCAGTATGTTTAAAACTGGGCAGCACAGTGACGTAGAGGTTAGCACGTCCACCCTACAGCAAGAAGGTGCTGGGTTCAAGTCCCAGTCTCAGCGAGGGCGTTTTCATGTTCTCCCCGTGATTACGTGGGTTTCCTCTGGGTGCTCTGGTTTCCTCCCACAGTCCAAGACATCCACATTAGGCTAACTGGCTGTAACAAATTTCTCCGAGGTAAATGGTTGTGCGTGAATGTGAACGGTTGTGTATATGTTGGCCCTGCAGTGGACTGGCGAGCTGTTCAGGATGAACCCTGCCTTCACCCAGAGTCGACTGAGAAAATCTCCAGCCTTCCCACGACCCTAATAGGATTAAGCAGCCCAGCAAATAAATGAATGAATGATTAAGGTTAGCAATAACAGAGAAGAAACATATCAAGCAAAGCATATAAGGGGTGGAGTTGGTTTAAACAGAGGCGTGTCTAAGTGACACTTAATTCTGATCTCATCTCTGAACATAAAGAGATTTCCCTGCACAGAAGTACATTTCGAACAGAAGTGTCTTGACATCCCAAAATACACAAACTGTTAGCTATACAGCGAAAGATAACCATTTCTGACCCGTAAAAACATGCCCATGGACAGGGTATGGTCCAAGGCTCCATCATCGCCGTCATCATGTTTAGCATCCACACCACACACAAACGGATCTGACTGACTGTCCTTCAGGGAAAACAGGATGTGCTCGTTGTTTGAGGTGTTTAAAGCAGGTTCAAGGGCGTAACTCTCGTTGCCGATGAAAATGACTCCTCTTGAAAATAATGTACACATTAGTAAAATACACATTAATTTACATACGGTACTTATTAAACATTCTAATCTGTTACGCAGTCATCACAGGGTCACAGTGCAGCTGGAGTTCCTGGGAGTTCTAGAGTTTCAGTAGGAATACTGTTACTAGGAATGCAGTTACTGAATGCTATTGCTGGGAATACTGTTACAGGGAACACTGTTACTTAAATTGCTATTTCTGGGAATGTTGCTACTGGGAATACTCTTTTCGGGAATGCTATTACTGACAATAGTGTTATTGGGATTGCTCTTACTGGGAATACTGTTCATAAAAATATTATTGTGAATACTGTTACTGGAAAGGAAGTACTGTTATTGGGAATGTTGTTATTGGGAATGTTTCTACTGGAAGTACTGTTATTGGGAATGCTTCTACTGGGAGTACTATTATTGGGAATATTGTTATTATAAATACTGTCATTGGGAATGCTCTTTTTGGGAACATTTTCATTGGGAATACTGTTATTTGGAATATATGAGTTACTGGAAAAGTGTTAAAAAGCTGAGGGATTAACACCAGAGATCTTAAATAAATAAATATACACACAAAAAGTGTGCCCCACCATGGCATTTGTGGAGGTGTGGCAGCTCAGAGGTGTGGATGTTTGCTGACACACACGTCACGAAAAGAGTATGAGTGAGGTTACACATAATGAAGTGAAAAGAAATCACTACTACACTCTAAAACTTTTCCATTGTACTCCGACATTTCTCTGGGCTATGTGTGTCTTTCAATCTTCCCAGGAGTGGACGTCCCAGCAACTTCACCCCAAGGTCAGATTGTGCAATGCTCAGAGAAATTGTAAATTAGCTACATCTAGTACTCTAAAGGCCTCACTTAGCATGTTAAAGTTAATGACAGTACAAAGACTAGAAAAAAGACAGTAGAAAAAGACTGAGCAGGTATGGCTTGTTTGAAAGGGTTGCCAGGCGAAAGCCTCTTCTCTCTTAAAAGAATGTGACAGCATGGTTTAGGTTTATAAAGTTGCATCAGAATAAACCACAAGCGTTCCGGAACAATGTCCTTTGATCAGACGAGACAAAAGTGGTGATGATTGGTGCCATAATGCACGCAATAATTGGCAAAAAGCAAACACAGAGTATCAGCACAAAAACCACATACCAATCGTCAAGCACAGTGGTGGAGGGGTAATGATTTGGGCTTGTTTTGCAGCCACAGGACCTGGGCACCTTGCAGTCAATGAGTGGACTATGAACTCTGTATACCAAAGTATTCTAGAGTCAAATGTGGGAGAAAATTCACCCACAATGATTTGAGAGACTTAAAAATCATACACAAAACTTGTTAACTACAAGTTCCGCAAGTTATTGAATCAATCATGAATACTTAGTTAGTCACACATGACTTCTGCATTTTGGCTGGATTTTTGTTTAATAATGACATGACAGTATCTATTGTGTGTTGTTTTACACCTGAGATTAGACTCACATACATATAAGACCTTGTAAGGACCAGATGATTCTATGTGTTGATATATAAAACCATAGAACTCAAAGAGGGTGCGCTTTTTTTCACGTGTCTGTATGTATATATAACTGTATTTGTGACCCATCACAGCAAAGTGCGTATTAAGTCTTTAACTTTAAACATGATTTTCTCCACAGGTGCATACTTAAAAGTTGGAAAATTCCGGAGGGGTTTTGGTTAGTTACTCCAAAACTAGCAACATATGTAAGAAAAATTTGGTATCATTTTAAAGCTGAGGATATCCACTACAAAATGGCACCAATAATTCAAAGAACTTAATAATTTCCAACTTAATACCCACTTCGCTGTGATGAGTCATATTTATGTGCTTAGTCATGCTTGGTACGATGAGTTCCTTGTTTCGGTGTAAACAATGGGATCCTTTCATTCTAAAGACAGGAGCGTCAGGCAAAAGAAGTGAAGAACATATCGGAGAGTGAAAATAAAGGTGTATTTGACATCCTCAGCTACCAATAGCTTCAGATGCTGACATACCTGAGTCCATTACAGGTGCTCAGAGCCACCAATGATTCCTCATAACCCGAGACTCGGCCAGAGTAATGACACATCACCTGACACAACAACAACAAATCAGAAACAGCCAATCAGCTCGGACTGTGGAAACATTGTTTAAAGGCATTTTACTAATCTCTATACTTATCCTTCTATCTATCCATCTATCCATGCGCTAAATAGTGTTCCATTTATATACCTATTTATCTATCAAACATCTAGCCGTGTGTATTTATCTACCTAGCCATCCATCCATCCACACATCTATTCATCTCTCCCTCTATCTAGCTATATATCTATCTAAGCATTCATCAATTAATCCACCTTGTTCCCTCCATCTACATTTCTAGGTATCCGTCCACCTCTCGATCCATGTCTTCTTCCATCTTGGTCATGTTTAATGCACAAATAGCTCAATATCTCTTCGATCACACATCATCATCACCATCAACAACACCATTACCACCACCACCAACACCATAATCCTCATCATCACCAACACCATCACCATCTTCATTAAAACAACCACCACCATAATCATCATCAACACCACCACAATCATCATCTACACCATCATCACCTTCATCAAAACCACCACCACCACAATGACCACCATCATTGTCATCACCACGACCACCATGATCACCACCGTCATCATCACCTTCATCATTACAATCGTCATCATCATCATCATCACCAACACCATCATCAGCACATCACCAACACCACCGCCATCATCATTAGCATCACCACAACCACCATCACCACTGTCAGCATCACCATCAATAACATCACCATCACCACCACCACCATCATAATCACAACCACCATCATTATCATCACATCACCAACACCATCATCAGCACATCACCAACACCACCGCCATCATCATCAGCATCACCACAACCAACATCACTACTGTCAGCATCACCTTCATCACTTCCATCATCACCACCATTACCAACACCATCATAATCACAACCACCATCATAAACACAACCACCACCATTATCATCACATCACCAACATCACAATCATCTATTTCTCAGTGCATTAGAGAGGTGATGAGTGAATGCGAGTCTTACCGGTTTCTCTTTGTGCTTTTTCATTGAGTTACGATGAATATCATGAGAAACCACAGCGAAATCAGGAGATAAAAAATCTCTAAATAAACACAGATACACACATACCGTGAGGTCATGCTTTTAAGAGTGAATACCATTACAAACAAATGAATAATCACAATGAGAAAAATGTTTCCTACTTATTTTTGGTTAGATGTAAGATGTGAGCAGTGTTATGGATCTGGATTGAGTAGGTCAGTCTCTCTGAATCTTCACTCTATAAATACAAATACAGGGAAAATGAAAGAATTCAAGCACACGCCACAGCTGAGAGTGTATTAAACAAACTGCAGTTTCTCTACGCACTTCCTGCTTGTGCGTGCGTGTGCTGTCATCTTGTCTCTGCCATCGATTGTGCACAAGCTGAGGTATGACCACCTGGTAACTTTTCAGGTGTGATGTTTGGTCGTGGAACAGATCTGTGAACAATTGCATTTCAGTTAATGTCTCGATAAACAGAACAGTGGGTAGTTACACATCCACCTTACGGCAAATATTATCCCACAAACTATCACAATCAATGATACTTTTATTATTTCATTAAAAAATACAGGAAAAAAAATTTAAGAATATTTTTGACCACCGATTTAGTGATAAAGAAAATAATTCAAGTACACACTTTTAAACATCAGTGAACAATTATTCCTTTAAAACATTCAAAATCTTTAATGTAAAACAAAAATAATACAATATATAATGTTAATAAGGCGGCACGGCGGCGCTGTGATTAGCATGTTTGCCTCACAGCAAGATGCCAGGTTCGATTCCCAGCTCGGTGCGTTTCTGTGCAGGGTTTGCATGCTCTCCCCGTGCTTGCATGGGTTTCCTCTGGGTATTCCAGTTTCCTCCCACAGTCCAAAAACATGCACAATGGGCTGACTGGCTGTTCCAAATCACCCCCAGGTGTGATAGTGAGTGTGAATGTCTGTGTGAGTGTTGGATCTTCGATGACCTGGCGAGCCGTCCAGGGCGTACCCTGCCTTTGCCCAGAGTAGGCTGAGATTTTTTGATTTTGATTTTGAAATACTGTATTAATCCCGCCCAAAAGCGTAGAGAAAGTAAGCTGCAGCGGAACCAGGAAGACGCTCTCAGTGTCTGTCCGTCTGTCTATAGTTACATTCCTTGCACTTTTTGGTGTGGATGTTGGGACTGTTTGACTGCACAGGCTTATCAATTTTTATCGCAGTCTGATATCCAATATGGCCGCCGCAGTTGCCATCTTAATTTTGCATTCTGCACACTAGCTTAAAAACACCTTTGTACCTTTTGTGTGGTGCATAGGCGGAGGGCCTTTCTGTGATGTAAATAAGTACACATTAATTACAGTAATTAATCGTGGTTAGGGAAACGTTTGCGCTTATTTGCATTAATTGTTTGATGGGGCGATTCATCGACTATCGTGTCAGACCTCCTTCTGAGTATGTATTACAGTATCATTACACCACAGCACTGCTGAATGCCGGGTACTGACTGCTTACACAGGTCTCGTTCTTAACTCTATATGAATTAGTAAATTCCTGTGGTACAAGAAAACACTATGGGACATGATGTAATAGGCAAATGGTTAACTTCAGGTTCTGTTGCATAACACCAACCTTGTTCCGGTTGAAATGGTTTCATGGTAACCGGTGACACTGGCTTGCAGTGTTTATTTTTCCCTATTTATGCAGATATTTTCCTTACTTTAGTTTGACTTCTGCAGATAATGAAATCTTTGCTGTTCAATGAATTTAAGTGTGTTGTGTCTGTGTGTTCCACCGACACAAATTACACAACCAAAAATAAATGTATAAATTGTTAGACGGTAAAAATAAGCGCGGCGGGTTTCGATCCCGATCCTGCGCGTTAAAATAGTCTTTCATACATCAACACGTCTCCTAAAGACCTATAGTGAATAATCTATAATTATCCTCTCTCTTCCAAAAACAAGAATAGACCCATGTTAATGTGTACCATGCTGCTGGAAATGTAAGTTTATTTCCTCCTCTTATTTACTTTACACTCTGCTCGGTGCAGTTCTACGTAAGGCTCATGAAAACTTCTCCACGGAGTCCACTGGCTTTAAATCCATTAATAATGGGAAATATAGTGATAATTATAGTCTGTTTTGAAAGAGCAGGACCAGAGCTACTTGGGCATGTTCACTATTATGGGTCTGTCACCAATATTTCTCCCTCTAACAGCCCATTGAAACCCAAAACCTCACTCACATTGTCAGTTTTTTTAATGTCCACCGGCATTTTACACGTTTACACATGGTTCCGAGCATTAAAATCAATCATTACTTAATTTTTTAGAAAGTTTCCATGTATACTTTACATGTTTACCTATAACCGCATTCCAAATTGATTCATTCTTTTTCTAAGCTACTTGATCCTAATTAGGGTCGCGGGGAGGCTGGCGCCCATTTCAGCCGACTCCGGGCTAAGGCGGGGTACACACTGAACAGCTTGCCGGGCCATCACACATACGACCATTCACGCTCACTCTCACACCTAGGGGCGATTTGGAACAGCCAGTCAGCCTACTCTGCATGTCTTTGGAACCTGAGAGGAAACCGGAGTACCCGGAGGAAACCCACGCAAGTACGGGGAGAACATGCAAACTCACACACAGAAATGCCCGAGCCTGGGGATCGAACCCAGGCCTTCTCGCTGTGAGGCGGACGTGCTAACCAGTGCGCCACATTCTAATCTTTTAATTTTTGACTGAGCCGCTTTATACAAGGTTAAATCAGTCGATAACGTAAATGACAGGGCCATCGATCACCTCTGAAACGCCTTTATTCAAGGAGCTGCCACAGAAAAACTATTGGTCATTGCTTAACAAGGTTTTTTGGACATGGATCCTCAACAGAAAAAACAGCTTTCCACATAAAAATAATTGAATTTCAGTGAGTAAAACATCATTTTTTAAATCCAGACAACGGGTGCGGTGGTTTTCATGAGCCTTACTTGCGTGTTAGTGCTCTGTTTGTTACAGTCAACACAATGTTTACATGGTATCAGTTTGTGCTAAAGCTACATGTGGATGCGGGGTATATCCGGTCAGTTTGGGTTGGAGTGTGGATTATTTAACCCACATCGATTATTTTATTATTACAACACACGCCTAATATATTCTCTAAGAAATAAACAATTATGCAAAACCTAACCTGACCTAAAACAAGCAAACAAACCAGAAGAAAAGCCCAGGCGCTGAAGAGTAAACACAGTCCTGTTTCTTGGTGCTTCCTGGATGCAGAATGCAAAGTGAGATGAAAATGAATCGACTCCCCGACATCAAACAAAACTCTACAGATAAACACTTTAATACGGATTCCATCACAGAAACCCGAGCTGGAGCCTCCCGGGAACCCCGAGTGGTGTAACAGAGAGGTGTAGAAGAGGAGGAGGAGGAGGAGGAGAGGAGAGGAAGAGGAGAAAAGCGAATTCTCTGAAACTTCTCACCTCGGCTCGCGACTCCATCTGCGTGGATTAGAATAAACAGGAGAAGTGTGGAGAAGAGTCCACTGCTATCTCTTCTCTTTCTCACCATGTCTTCTCCTCCCATTCCTGAGTGAATCTGATGGAAAGAGAGAGAGAGAGAGAGAGAGTGTGTGTGTGTGTGTGTGTGTGTGCGCGTGCGCGCGCGCTCAGGCGAGACAGGTAGACCACACTACCGCTTCACCTGTCTGCACTGGCGAAGTAATCGTGCTACGTTCAAGAGCTGCAACAGCTTCGCTCTCGTTTCCATCTCATACCTCATCACTCACAGCTATATATATACACCAAATATACTTTATACCTATTTTCATATTTATTTCATATAATTGTAATATGGAATTTAATATAATGTAAGAGGTT
>JBCNYH010000021.1:16567587-16588346 GCA_039654325.1 Tandanus tandanus
CACGCAAGCACGGGGAGAACATGCAAACTCCACACAGAAACACCCGAGCTGGGAATTGAACCCAGGACCTTCTTGCTGTGAGGCGGACGTGCTAACCACTACGGCACTGTGTTGTTTTAATTTTAATTTAATTTATATATTTGGTGTTGGTTTGCTGCTGCTGTAACAAAGTAATTTCCTGTCAAGGATCAATAAAGTACTATATTTCTTCTGCTTTATCTTTTTCTTAAATGACTACTTGGGGTCATGACCTCTAGACTACCACGAAGAGAAAATGCGTTGATAAACATAATTAGGAAAACGACTGAAACATCCAGGATGGTGACTCAGATTTCCAGATGCATGAAGCTAATTACTTTTTGGAATAAACATGAACCTATTCCAGTCTAAAGTGTCGTGACCTACTTGGTCTCCTGATCCTTGAACAAGTTGTACGTGACTCACTGAATCCTGATCCATTATGTTTACATCCTGAATATTTCCACTGATGACTTGTGAGAAGTACGAGGAGCAGTTTGCCGTGGATAGAAAGCAATGAAAAGCTATTTCAAACTGTTGAATCATCACAGTGGTGAGTACACATGGAGCATGTGGTCTTCTTTAAAGTTCCCCTGAGATTAAAAATGGGATTTCAGAGCTTTTTGAACCTCCCTGTGTTTTAATTTTATAGTTTGTCCATTCCAGGAAATTAAAAAAGAAAAAAGAAAAAAATAAAATCCTAATATTTTGATACTAGTCCAGTTAAATGAGGTCTAGAACATAGACGTCCTGCAGTAGAGTCCCAGCATGTTAGCAGTAGACATGGTTCATTGGTGTGTTCTTGGCTGTGTGTCTTCCATTTCCAACTAACGCTTAGTGAAGAATAAATATTTAGCTACCTCGCTAAGGTACTCTTCTGACTGTTGTGAAAATCATTTGAACACACTGTCACTCTGACTTCCTGTTTCAAAAGGACATGTTTACAACCAAAATTAAATAATGTCTCTTCATTTCATTTCATTTTCCAAACAGCTCACCAGACCATCTCAGAGCCAACACACACATAACCTACACTCACACCTAGGGGCAATTTGAAACAGCCAATTAGCCTACTGTGAATGTCTTTGAACTGCCGGAGGAAACCAGACTACCCAGAGGAAACCCACGCAAGCATGGGGAGAACATGCAAATTTCACACAGAAACGCCCTCGCCGAACCTGGGATTCAAACCCAGTACCTTTTCGCAGTGAGGTGGACGTGCTAAATACGTCACTGTGCCGCACGTTTCTTAAGACATTTCATGGGGAATTCCTTCTCACACACATTCCCCTGAGTTTATACCATAGAACCAGTCTGTCAGGTGGCTATCTCTCTTGGAGACGTTAAAAAAAAGGACAGGAAAAAGTTTGGGAGGGAGTATAAGGAAACTTGAATGAGATAAAAGAATACGAGAATATGCTTTTGCGTCTGATTGCTGAAAGCTTTTGCAGCTGCAGAAGCGTGCTATCAGCTCTTGCAATTGCTGAAGCTGACAGACTATTTTGCAACATTTGTTTGTTTAGTTGTCACCACATGGTGGTGCTGTCACTACCATTTCCCATAAATGACCATTCCAAAAATCAATCAATAAATAAATAAATAATTGATATAAAATCAACTGTTAGAGATATCAGCACCTAAAGACATATCATTAACATGCTTGACATTTGAGCCTTGGAAGCATGTTTCTAACTGTAAGAGTTTAGGAGGAGTGGCATGCCAAAATGTACACCATTTAGAATAGTAATCAAGCTGGCCTCACATGGGGACGATTCTGACGGCGGTTCAGCGCAGTTCCAAACCGTGTTGGACCACAGTGATATCATCTTGACGCTGTTCGCCATCAACTGGCACTGACTGCCATAAACTGGGAGATTTTCCAAATATTTGAAATTTATTGGCAGTTCTCAAAAAAAAAAATCGTGTATCACTGTCTCGCTGCCTTGTAGCGCCCATGTTGTCAACTTTCGAAACCTTTCTGGAGCACGTTCGATACAACCTCGTTACAACCTATTCACACCGTGTTTTCACCTACTGCTTACAATTGTTTTGCCACACCGCCATCATTTTAAATAGCACTGGACTGCCTTCAAAACTGCCCCACTGCTTTCCCACACCGCCATCAGAACTGACCCCGTGAGGCCAGCTTGAGAGCAAAGACTGTCTGTTCTTGCGGACAAGTGCCCTGTGCCCAGCCAGGGATCTCAAGCTCTGTAAAGGTGAGATAGTTCTGGAATAAGGTGGATAAAGCAAGTCCATGCATGGTATTTTTTTTTGCAGTAATATAAAAATATTCTGTGGCAGCCAAGATCTTAAAAAATTTTGGTAAACATACACAGCCTACGGCAAACCCAGGAAAGTAAGAGTACAAGTGCTGACAGAACATCAACAATGTACAACACCATTTCTATTGTAGATTATACTGCAAATATCAGGATTATGGTGTTGAAAATGTTTGTGATGCAATAAGAAATGCGTGCATACCATGATGATCCCGTTTCTTAAACAAATATATATATATATATATATATATATATATATATATATCCAACACCTAAACCTGTTGAGATAATTTTAGGTGTATTTTTAATGTAGACTATAATTTTGCCAAGATCTGGCAACCCCAACGTCTCAGAAAAGGTTTTGAACTGGCACTGTTCTTAACAAATCTCTTTCTGAAGACTTACAGTAACAAGCATGTTGCTGTTTTTACCCCCAGGTGGTAAAAAGACTGTCCAAGACCTCGTGATATGATACAGCAAACGTGTTCAACTAATTCATAAGGGATTATAACAGTCAGTTGTCCCATCTGAGGCCAAGTACTCAATGCAAATTCCTATTGGTTTTGGCTTATTTACAGAACCTGAGTCGGTCCAGATCCTGATGATTCCATGCAAGATTATATAAGATTTACACTACATGTTCATTTAAATCCCAAATGAGCTTCTGGAAACAAAACTGCTAAAGAGGAGAAGCCACGTTGAAACCATGGTGTGTTTTTTTTTTTTTTTTTTATCTCCTTGAAGAAACAAATGCAGTAAATCAAGTCTGATCCTGAAATGATGAAATTTCCAAAGTTCTCAGTTAAAAAGTATCCACCCTGAAGGGTTTTCAGTTCAGGTTCATGTGTAGCCCTTACAAAAGCGCTGGAACGGTTTTATGCCTGGAATCAGTATAGAGAGGGACTAGAAATTACATTGCGAAATCTCACTCATGCTTCAATCTCACGTTCACTGATGCACCAGCACCAGATTCCGAGCACCAGGAAGCATTCTTTGATTTCATGCTGGGATTTCAGGAGTATATTTCGTTTTTTTCCCTACCAGTAATCACAACCGAACCCCATAAAAGGTATGCAGATTATGCTGGAAGTACATTAGTTATGATTCCTGTTTAGACAGGGAAGCCAGCATGATGGTTGTGTTGTGGTTTACTGCTTTCTGGCACAAAAGCTTTAAGTGTGTAAGGGACATAGCAATGCTAAATAGATGTACTTATTCAGCATACACCAAAATGAGTAACTCTATATAATAATACGGAGTGTGAATGTGATTAGTGATTACAGATCCAGCTCATATTAGGCCAAAACCTCACACGATACATGTCGTTGAGCACTGTTATGTTTGTTTTGTGACTTGGTTTTGTTCATTTTCATGTATTTAAATTTTTTAAATTGGCTGCACCGATAATCTGTCTGTTTCTCCCTGTATTTTTTACAGTGCTCGGCTTTTCCCGATTTGCTCAGATCACCCGATGAGCTTTATCACGCCGGTGAACTTTGTTTTACGCACTGACCTTAGTGTATGTGCTTATATGTTATAAATGCTGTAACAGGGCTAGTGCATTCCAATGCATCTGCGGAATTTTAGTGCGTACCACACCTTCCGGTCTCATTGTTGTGTGCACCAAAGTAAAGTAAAACTGCAGGTAAATTCACTTTACATAGTTAAAAATCTCTAATAATATCCTGCTTTCATATCTGACATGTACGTTTTCCTCTCAGTCAGTGTGTCTCTACATAATGTCGGTCCCACTGTTTCCAAGTAATTGTATAAATCAAGCCATGTTCAATGTTACTGTTGGTGTTACCTACCCATTTGGGTCATGTTCAATCATGTTCTGGTTTATGAGTTGCTCTCTAAAATAGCCTGATAAAAATAAAACTCTTACTTTATACATTTTTCCAACAAATACCCGCAATTTCATTTGCAATAGGGGGAAGATGCTCAGATTTCATACCCGTAAATGCCACGGTTTCATGCCGGCAGATGACGGGGTAGAGTTTCAGATTCCATGGCCATAAAAAAGTGAGTCTGTATCTATTTCCAGTATTGCATACATGTTTACCTCTCATACCAATAACATCATGTTTACCGATGTACTACAATATTACCACATGTATTAACCCTTTGAATTTCTTCCTTACCCTTTGACCCGTGGATTTTCCAGGGGTATCGCTAGTCTATTAGATTACTGAGTTCGATAAAGTGCTGTTTGCTGTTCTGACTCATGAGAAGTTAGCGGTAGGATAAAGATAAAGTTGATTTTGTGAATGGAATCCTTCAGTGAGATGGCTGCTATGTGTAAGCCTCAAGCTTCATCGTAGTGTCTCTCAAAAAAAAAAAAAAAAAAAAAAAAAGCATTGAAATGTGGAATATTGAACAGTGCCCGTGCTTTATGTAGGTATGTGTCAGATGCGGCCATTTATGCCCTTTACCTGTCAAGCCAAGTGTGTTGAATGAGCATGTGAGCAAGAGAGAATGACAGAAGCATGGTCCCCCAGAAACAATGCAGTTTGTAGTCCCTCTGTAGACTGGTCTCAGATTTATGCCAAAGTAATCGGATCACTCTGCTGAACAGAAAGTCGTACAAGGCTACACCAGAGCGGATCTAAAAAACACAACTATATATCCAATCACTTTATCTATAAACACAAGAGAGAGGAACTGGACGTATGATGAACACAGCTGCATTATATTCACTTTTCTTGTCATGTTTTTAACAGATGTTTTTTTTTTTTTCCATGTCTGTGACAGTGCATCGCAATGATGGATTAAATAAACCGCATCCTGGTGAACAAGAAGGAACTAAACATTCGCCCAGAGACTCCTCAATCTCCACCTGTGTGTTGATCATATTCCGTCAAATCCAAACCCTCTCCATTCTTCTTCTACTTGGCATTAATCATCTAATTAGTAAAACCACAGATATGATGCCTCCTAGGTGTACTTATTAGTCACTATTCATCATGGAACATACTCATCAAATAACAGGGCTCAACATGTTGCTGTTTACTCTGTGACAGTTTAGCTACGCTCGTGTGTGGAGGAGCAATCCGGCGTCTCGCAGAAATAGAAAAGCTCACTGTCTCCACTTGCACGGCACTGAGTTACAAGCTCCCAGCCGCATGTCTGAATTGAGCCAAACCGTTACAGATGCCTGTACCTGTATCTGTAACAGGACCAGCAGCACGTCCTCACTCTCAGAGTCAAGGAGGAACATGCACAACCTCACCACAGTGCAACCAAATAATGAGAAAGAAAGATGTTGACTGTGGACTGAAGGAAGACTCTTGGATTTTCACCTCTTTATCCCAATTCTGTAGTTACTCTGAGGCCTGAAGGTTGATATGTGATTTAGGGGTCATTTTTTAAGACATCTTACTTCAGTCTGTAAGCGGACGTTCTTAATGTTATGCTCCAGTCAGCAGCTACTCATGACCGGCGAGGTTCGAGACACGGACTCTCCAGATAAAGAGTCTTTGTAAGAGATGACTGGGCTTTTGTACTGGACAACAAGCGTTTGTTATGAGCACATGCTGATGTGCAAAAAAACTAAATTCAGCCTGTGACAAGCCTATTCATTTATTTATCTTTGGAGAGCGTTTTATCCTGGTCCGGGTAGCCGTGAATCTAGCGCCTATTCCTAGGAACAGAGGGAGCGCGTTGGGAATACGTCCTGGATGGGACGCCTTCGAGTCCACCTTCATTCACATCAAGGGGCAATTTAGTGCAGCCGCTGCACTAGGGGTGTACTCCAGTCCTGCGATCCTGTATGCATATGGATTTAGTCCAGAAGTCCATACAGTCTTCACCCTTCCACTATATAATGGAAAACACTCAGTAGTACAAAAGTAATGACAGATATTTATGTATATACATGCAGATATCTTTCCCTCTCGCTGCACGATGCTAATGGCTAACCTGAGCCTCCATTCAGCTTCTCAAAAAGGGATTACCACATGTACACTTGTGATTACCATATGATTAAGTGTTGGAGAATCCACATTGTGCGTGGCAGTGAGTCAGTCATGCTGGAATTCACTCGTGTTCTGGCAGAACGGAGGGACTGGCTCCAATAAGGCTGATCACGAACATGTTCTCAGTAAAACCTTTACTGTCCACTTCATCTAAAATATAAAGGCTTTGGAAATATTATATACTTGATGCTATAATCAGGATATTTACAGGTTACAGTTTATAATGAAGGCCCATGTACACTTCCATACATCCTAAAGAACGTGTGTGCATGTGTATGTGTGAGTGTGTGTGTGTATGTGTGTAAAATAGTGTAGCATCTACAGCTTATTTCACTGAAACAGACCAGCTGCAGCTTTCCTTCTCCCTCAAGCGCTGGTGGTTTCCATAAAAAACCTGTACACACACACACACACACACACACACACACACACACACACACACACACTCTAACAGTTTTTATTTTAACAGGCTTGAGCATGCTGTGCTGACCGATACAGAAAGACTTACAGCATTTTTAAGTCAGTTTATAATTGACAGTTATTTCACTTATTTCACTGTTGGCAGAGCCAACAAACATACAACCATTTACACTCACATTCACACCTAGGGGCAATTTGGAACAGCCCATTAGCCTACTGTGAATGTTTTTAGATTGTGGGAGGAAACCAGAGTACCCGGAGGAAACCCACGCAAGCACGGGGAGAACATGTGAACCCCACACAGAAACACCCGAACCGGTGAATCGAACATTGGACCTCCTTGCTGTGAGACAAACATGCTAACCACTGCACCACCGTGCCACCAATAATAATAATAACAACAACAACAACAATAATAATAATAATAGTAATAATTATAATAATAATAATGATAATAATAACAATAATAATTATATTAATAATATTAATAGTAATAATAATAATGATCATAATAATAATAATAATAACAATAATAATAATAATGATATTAAAGATCTATATTATGTGTAAAGTGTAAGATTTAACACTCATAGTGGTGTTCTCCAATGTTCCTGTGCAAAAAAGATGTAAATGCATCAGGTTGGCAGGCCTGCAGCGGTTCCATCACCTCATCAGAGGGTCACGTTCCACTCTGATTTCGGATGCACATATTAAACGCTGGTGTAAACGCAGGTGGATGGAGAATGCACTTCATGCCACATCGGTTTTTGTGAACTCGAGCTCGGGCCTGCTGAGACTCATCCTCCGTGTGCTAGAAAAACAAAACAGACTGAGCTCCAACTAAACATGTTCCGGCATGCGCTCATACTGTCTGTTTTTCCAAGATTAGTTTGCGTACCCCTGCACTCAGGGTCTGCAGCCAGGCTGCTCTGTAGGTTCTAAGGGTTCTCAGTGCTTCAGGAGAGATTGTACCGCCATTACACACTTTAATACCATTCAATATAATTTAATAGGAATTAAAAAGCCAGAAGGTCAAACTAAAATCTGTGGTCTGTGACAAAGAACCTTATTTATCAATCTTTTACTGCTGCTGTGTGGGAATGTTTTTGTTACCATGAAATGTAACTTCATTAAACCTGAACTGAGGAGGGGGCAGTGAGGGGATGGGACCATAGAAAAAAGCACCGCCTTACAGGTTCACTCTTACAGGGGCAGGACCTGGGGTGGGGTAGGGCGTCGTCCATGTCTGATTAAAGGCGTTCATTCATTCATTCGTTCATTTTCTAAGCTGTTTAATCCTAATTAGGGTTGCGGGCCGACTCTGGGCGAGGTACATCCTGGACAGCTCACCCGGCCATCACAGGGCGATTAAATGCGTAAACATTAATAAAAAACAACAACAATTTAACAATATAGAAAAGTATTAAACAGTCGTTGTTCATTGATGAGGATTTAACCAGTAGACGGCGTGCCCATACAAATGTTCACTATTAACACCAGAATTAATGTAGCATTTCATTTACAGCTCAAAAACACATGAAAGTGTTCGGCACTTCAGGCAGTAATTAAACCTGAAATCTGTATATAAAATCACAGACCCTCATCAGCGGTTCGATGATTTAAAGCTGCTCAGTTCATGAATACTTCATTCCCAGTGTAAACACAGAACTGATTGATGAACCAATTTCTTCATGTCCGGTGACATAAATGAGACCCCGTGCTTGTAAAGAGGTGGCGGATGCTTGTAAGGTCAAGCCTGAGTTCTGAAAGTAGTTTACGAGTAGATTGGAAAAGGTTTGTGATAATCCGCAGCAGAAAGCAGCTCAGTCATCGACACGCCCGTCTGCAGTGCAGCGTTAACGCAGTACCACTCCAGGCCTCGGGAAAAACAAAGCCATCAATAAAGATGAATGCGCTTGTGCTGCAGAAAAACTGCCAGCAGAGATGAATTTGATACGGGAGTGCAGCATTAATTATTTAAAGTGCAGCAGTGACTAAGCACAGAAACACGGCATGAGTGTTCGCCAACTTCACTCAACACAGCGCAGTTTAACACACTTCTGACTCACACAAAGATGTTCAGGAGACTTTTAGGAGATGTTAAGGACACATTTAGGAGATTTTTAGGAGATGCCTAGGAGGCTTTTAGGAGACGTTGAGGAGATTTTTAGGAGACTTTCAGGACACTTTTTGGAGACTTAGGGGGCATTAAGGAGACATTTAGGAGATTTTTAGGAGGCTAAGGATTATGGGAGGCAGTAAAGAGACATTTAAGGGTGGATTTTAGGAGGCTTTTAAGAGACATTTAGGAGGCCTTTAGGAAACTATTAAGAGGCTTTTAGGAGGCATTAAGATGTTTAGGAGACTTCTGTCGAGAAGATTTTTAGGAAATTTTTGGGATATGTTAAAAAGACGCTTATGAAGCTTTTAAGGGACGTTTAGGAGACATTTAGGAGACTTTTAAGAGTTTTAAAAGATGCTCAGGAGGCTTTTAGGAGACCTTTGGAAGATGGTAAGGAGATGTTTATTAGGCTTTTAGGAAATGTTAAGAGGGCTTTTAGGAAACGTCTCGAAGATGTTTACAAGGCATTTATGGAACAATTAGGAAGTTTTTAGGAGCTGTTCAGGAGACTTTAAGGCGATGTCTCGAAGATGTTCAGGAGGCTTTTAGGAGATGTTAAGGGGACACTTAGAAGAGTCCTAAGAGATGTTTAGGAGACGCTTAGGAGGCTTTTAGGAGGCATTAAGAAGACTTTTGGGAGGTACTAAGGAGACGTTTATGACACTTTTCAGACACTTTTTGGAGATGTTTAGGAGACTTTTCTGAGGCACTTACAGAACGATTAGGAGGCATGTAAGAGGCTTTTAGGAGACGCTGATGATACTTTCAGAAGGCTTTTAAGGTGATGTTTAGAAACTGTTTGGGAAATATTTAGAGAATGTTTAGGAGACATGGTGGGAGTTGTAAAAGAACCGGGATTATTTGTGAAGTAATGAGGAGGTGCTTGTTTAAAGTGCATGTTTTGTATTCTTAAACACTAAAGTCATGAGCTTTTATACAAAAATAAAAAGGCTTACAGTTTCAGAAACGTATTCAGGCGCCCCGCTATATTTAATCGTCCATAGAGTTATCAAAAATCTCCAAGCCACAGTGTAACGCATGGCCAAGAAAAGCATTCCTCTGCTCTTACGCTCTGAGGAGGACAAAAAAGGGAAAATACCACAGACAAATCTTAAACCAGATCAAACTCCATAGTTGGGATGTGTGTGTGTGTGTGTGTGTGTGGCACTGAAACAGCAGTTGGATTCTGCATTCTGATTGGTCAGGACTTGAATAATTTCCACAGGGCTGTTTTAATGCACTGTAAAGATGTAAAAATGTTATTGTTTCTATAGTAACAGCTCATTCATGTTTTACTTCCAGACCCAGTGAATTCATAAACACAGAGGATCTGCTGGCTTTAAACGCTAACGCTTGCAGCAAATGGGCTGACGAGAACTCACCGGAGTGTCGATCTTGATGAGCGCGATGTCGGCTTTCTCATCCACGTCTTTGATTTTAGCGTCGTAAGTGGCTCCTGACTTTAGCTCCACTTTGACTCGGTGTTTGTTGGCCACTACGTGAGCGTTGGTGACAATCAAACCGTCTTCGGATACGATGAAGCCTGAGCCGCTAGCCACCGCCATCTCCCGCTTCGTGAACACCATCCTGCAAGATTCGCAAAACTTAAAGAGTTTAAAGAGTTTTTTTTACTCAGAATGCATAACACACATTTCGGAAATGACTACAAATTTGTCTACACATTTCACACTGTGGAATTCTGGATTCTGGTTAGTCAGGAGATGATTCATTTCCTATAACAGTAGCGCAGGTTTATATGAGGAGCCTACATTGTCACCTCTCTGGCAACTAAAAAAAGAGAAAAAATAACGTGTATAATCTGCGACGTTTATAGATGATTTTGATACTGTTACATTCTTATGAGCCATCTCGCTCTCTGAGGTCATCTGGCTTTTATTTTTTCCAAAGACTCGAACAAAACTTAGAAGTGACAGAGCTTTTACAGCTGTTATTCCCAGACTCTGGAATGATTTACAGACACATATCAGACAGGCTTCTTCACTCACTCTCTTTAAATCTCTTTTAAAAACACACTTTTACTCCCTGGCTTTCAACCCAGCGTTGACTGGGATGTTTTGTTTTGTTTTATTTCTTGGACTTTTTAGTATGGCCTATCTCGTCTTTAATTCTATGCTTTGCTGTGCAGCACCTTGGTCAGCATTGTTGTTATTTTTATGGTACAGTATGATGGAGATGTTTATATTTATGTTTATTTTATGGAAGGAGTCTCCAGTTTGAGTGCTGAAGTCGCATTGATGTCCTCAGAACAGAGGAATTTACGCTTCTCTGTGGATTCCCATACATACTGGGTTTGTTTTTTAATCTTATTACTATAAAGAGATAATGAATAAAGAGAGGAATGAGTGTTTATAGCTGCTAAAATCTAACTGAGAACAGGAGGCGACTCATATAGCATGAAATGCAACTCTAAAGAGATCAAAGGTATAAAATGAATTATTCTGAGTCATTGTGCATCATCACTGATTCCTTTCCTTGTAGTATTGAATGAATTTGCTCCTGCAGATGAATAAAAAGAGTTGTTGGTTAGCTAAACGGATGGGTAACAGCAGTCCTGATGAGAAACATCCCATTTTTAGCACATTTCCCCCCCGAAAATACTGTTCCCAAGAGCCAACATTCCCGGCTTTAAGCCTTCCTGCTGGAGCGGACAGCTGAGGAACTTCCTCTGATGAATGACTTGCAGAAAACACGTCCCTCTACTCTGCACTGAAGTTCTGATATCTGCTCTCTACAGCACACATAATAAACTGGACATATCAGAGGTCAGAATAAAGGCACAAACTCCTACATCTCCTGAAGTGATCTTTAAATATGAATTATACTAAAAACAGGTTGCACTGTGTTTGGATCTTCTCAGAGACTTGAGCTAAAGACGCTGTGAAGATCCAGATATTCTTGTCGGTACGCAAACGCTAACACTCAGAGAAACCCTTCAGCGAGTCACAGAGATGTAGGAGTCAGAAGTCGTACTTGCGGAACAGTTCGATATGGACCACGGCGGGGGCGATTTTCTCCACCACGTCGGCGATGAAGTTGAACTTGTTACGCAGGCTGTCGGGGTTGCCATCCTGACCTGAAAAAACGAGCACAAATATTCACTATTATACCGTAAACACAACATTCTTACTGAAGTTAGTTGTTGATATGATGTTTTATGTAAGGAGAATAAATGTTTAATACCTCCGCTACAAAAGCTCTGGTGTGGTACTGTAACCAACAGCGTTTATTTATTTGTCAGTTTATCTGTGAACAAAATTCTGACCACACCCATGCACGGATTTTCACCAAACTAGGTGGGGACACTACTCTGCTTAAGTCCCAGTAATGATTCGATTTTGGAACATCAAGGTCAAAGGTGAAGGTCTAAGCAAGGTCACACAATGAACCTTCAAAACCTGCTGTTTCTTTGGTATACTAATAGAAAACGATATATGGAATTAAATTAAGACCATCAGGGCAAACCCCAGCCATGTTGTAAGACGGCAGTGGTGGCTCAGTGGTTAAGGCTGTCGGTTACTGATCCAACGGTTGGGGTTCAATCCCCAGTGCCACCATGCTGTCACTGTTAGGCCAATGAGCAAGGCCTTTCACTCTTAATTGCTCAGTTGTATGAAATGGATAAATGTGTCTGCCGGGGTGGAAAGGGTATCTACCAAATACTGTAAATGTAAATCCTTCAAATGAGAAAGTTTTTCGCTAATTTGGTCAAGTCCACTTACTATTGAATATGTGTTAAGATGAGCACATGGGTAATTAAAAGTAGTACCCATAAAGGATCTATTTACTACATTATCCATGCTGCAGGGCAGAGCTACCCAATACTCAATGAGTTTAATATTTATTTATGAAAGGAGTCTCCAGTGTCAGAGGTAAAGCTGGAACTTAAAGTTTTCTGACTGCTTTTTTTTTTTTTTTTTTGCTGCTGTAACTTCAGTGTAAACAGGAAGTGACTTCCGCAAACTTTAATGTAATGATAACATATTCATTCATTCATTTTCCAAGCCAATTAATCCTAAGTAGGGTTGCGGGGAGGCCGGCGCCCGTCTGAGCCGACTCTGGGCGAAGGCGGGGTACACCCTGAACAGCTCAGCAGGCCATCGCAGGGCCAACACACACACAACCATTCACACTCACTTTCACACCTTGGGGTAATTCGGAACAGCCAAGTAGCCTACTGTGCATGTTTTTGGACTGTGGGAGGAAACCGGAGTACCTGAAGGAAACCCATGCAAGCAAGAAGAAAACATGCAAACTCTACACAGAAACACCCCGAGTCCAGGAATCGAACCCAGAACCTTCTGGCTGTGAGGCGGACATGCTAACCACTGCTCCATGATAAGATATTCGATACATAATTCATTAAAATGTAAAGAATATAACTTCTGGAAAATTATTTTGGAAACAAAAGTCCACCCTTATGTTTATGTTGAAGGTCCGATGCCAGGTCTCCATGCTCTGACAATCAACCAGCTTCATCTCACCCAAACATAATGTTCTTTCAGGTTTAAGATAAGGGTAAGATCAACAGTAACGAATGAGATTTCAGTGCTATTTTGTGCACCTCCAAATCATTTTGTTCAGGTTTTTATGTATCTTGGAGGCTTTTCCTAGGTGAAGTCTTTAAACCCTACTTGCCCTGACTATAAAGCTCATGAAAACATTTTTGGCTGAAATACGCTCCACAACCAGTGCGTACATAAATCTTATAACATATATACGCCTCATGAAAGCTGAGTATAATAATAAAAAAAAAAGAACACCACATCTGTAACATTCTCTCTTCTTCCCCACGGCACTTTCCTGTTGTTTGGTTCTTTCCCCAGTCTGGAAATATGTACAATGTACTAAATCCCTGTGATTAACTGAACCTTACCCCTGAGTGTTTTTGCCATTTTGTTTAAAGTACGGCACGATACACGCTGGACCTGGCACGATACGTGTGCCATGATACTAGCCACTAATAAGCCGCTAATGCTTACAAATTTTCCTTAATTAAAATGTGGGCACTCGTAAACTCCAATTACTTTTCCTTCAGTGTCTCGGAACACTGAGACATGAAAAAAAGTATAATGTTTAACTACTCTGTGTCTTTCATTCATTCAGTATGAATGGAATCTCTTTAATAACGCTTTCTGTTTTTGTAAATATAACAGTGGATATTCTGCATGGAGGTCTGGGCATGCAGTCGTGGTTTGTTGAATTAAAAACTATTCCATCCACAAACATTATGGATTTAGAAATATGGTATGGATCAGCACACAATACAACTATATCAAGCCTTCCCAAGGCCACACCTCCTTTGATAGGACTAACAGGTACAAAAGCCACACCTCCTTCATCCACTTCACTGGGATTTTTACAGGCACAAAGACCACGCCTCCTTCATTAGGACCTATAGCTATAAAGCCCACAGCTCCTTTATCTACTTCATTAAGACTTACAGGTACAAGGGCCACCCCAGCTTCACTAGGACTTAAAAAATGCAAAGGCCCCGCCTCCTTTATATACTTTATCGAAACTTATGGGTACAGGAGCCACGCCTCCTTCATCAACATCATTAGGAATTACAGGTACAAAAGCCAGTCCTTCTTCACTAGTTCTGAGCAGAATATTAGCCACACACCCTTCTCTAGCTATGCCTCCTTTGCTGCAGTTATGCTCTCTTTATATATTGAAGTCAGTGGTGGCTCAGGCTCCGAGTTACTGATCAGAAGGTCAGGGGTCCACCAATCAGTCTCCGATGGGGCCTTGAGCATGGCGTATACGGAATACGGCTTGTGGACTCGAGGGTGATTCCATATATATATATGTGTGTACGTATTTTGGACGTGGCAAACGCAATCGGTGCATAATAGCGATTTTTGCCGGATCTGTATTGAAAACCGGACCTGGGATATCCACACATGATGTGTGTTGTGGGTATTTTCTCATGTCAGTTACAACTTACTACAACCTGATGTTGGCAGTGCAACTGTAGATATTATGTCTGCAGCCATGAGCATCACAGGACTGTAACACATAAACCTGTACATTGTATCTCCATTTTGGATTAAAATGTGTGTTCAATGTGACCCTAAGAATCATCCACTAATATTAAGCCCTATAGTAATCAAGGATTTTTTTGTATATGTTATTACATACGCATACCATTTATGCTTTGTTCGTTGTTTAATATAGTTTCTTTATTATATTTTAAAACCAAGTGTTATACAAAAGGAGGGTCTATTTTACTTACAAAAATTAACCTTACTAAAATTTTGATATATTACATTTTTGTATGTTCAGTACAATGTGAATTCAAGGAAATAAAATGTGCCAAGTGTGGCATGTATCGCAAGAAAACTCTTAGATGTGCAATTTTCTCATTACTGTGCAATAACTCACTGTGTAACTAGCATTAGGTCAAAAATGATCTACGAAATATCTAATAATAATGATAATAATAATTTATAAAATATAAAACAATGATGCAACATAAATAGGCACATTATATATTATATATTTACACATTATATATTTATTTTCATTCATTCATCCATTTTCTGAACCGCTTAATCCTAATTAGGGTCGCATGGAGGCTGACACCCATCTCAGCCGACTCTGGGCGAGTCAAGTCAAGACTTCAAGTTTGCTTATCGATTGACTAACAATTCATCCCGCTTTTGGTATATGGGATGAACCCAGTAACGATGCATTCTCTCTTTCTGTTGTTTTCGTAATGTCATTGAAATTGTGATTGTTTGCTCTTCTAGACGAATATACCTCCCATAAGCAATGTTTTCATTTGTCAAGAAAGGCACAGCAAGCAGAGTGTTCTGGCCTGGGGTTCCGTATATATGGAATCATGCAAGCACGCATTACACACACTGGATAATATGTGTGTAGATCACATAACGCATTCTGCATACCGTGCATATGGAATCTAAGCTTAAGGGTTTTTGCCAAATGCCATGAATGCAAATGTAAATTTTGGCTAGATAGGACTTCGCTCATTAGCAAAACACAGCTTAAGTTTGATTTCCAGAAAAAGCACATACATTATTCCCCACAGCACAATGTCTGCTTAATGTTCTGGCACAAGCTCTAGAACACTGACATAAGTAAATAAAGTCCTTCAGTGTATTTTCTCATGCTATAGTGCACCACGCCCCACGCTGGCCTTAACATACTGAAACACAGACAAATGCTTAAACAAAATACATCATCATCATCATCGCTTACAGGGTCAGCGTAGCAGTCAGAAACCGTAGCCTTTTAATTCTAAAGAAAAACAAACAGGACTCCAGCAATCACAGGGATTTCTTTTCATCAACAAGATTTCTTTGGGTCTCATAGCTGGCCAGACTACATCCTCAACCAGAAATGATTGGTTATGCCTGTTTTATGATCTGTTTATTATCAGTGGATAATATACAGCAACAGGGTGATACTGCAGAATCCAAACGCATTAGAAAAAGTGCATTTTTGTTGTTGAGGGTGCCACTAGTTCTGATAGATGTGGGAAGAGGTTGGTGAGATTGCTCCATGTGGCTTTTCTGTATACAGCAGTGACTCAGACCACCATCTGCCATGAAGCTGAAGAGTGCGCTGATTTTTCCAACGCTAAGTCAGCACTCACTAAACCAACACCGTGTGCATGTGTGCATGTGTGTGTGTGTGTGCGTGTGTGTTGGCTGCTATGCAGCATTGCCCACTCACCATTTAAGCTAATGTTTTAGACCATAAAACACGTTCAATCTTTGGAATGTTGTTGGAGCCCAAAATGCTAAAAGCTCACTTTGTGAAGACAAACACCAGCAAAAAAATAAATAAATAAAATAATTTAAAAATATATTTTTAAAAGGTCTAAACACTGCTGTGTTATCACAGGGTAGAAAGAGAGGGATTGGGGCGGGGTTAGATACAGAATAACCGAATTCTCACTTACGTCGAAAAGAGTTCCGTAACATATTTTAATCTGTGGTTTGGGATGATTTAGGATTTAGATTTTATTTGGCTTTTGTGTGTGTGGTGTGAAGCCCAGAAGTTCATTTTCTCCGCCGGTTGACGATGGACCTTACAGTATTCCATGTAACACCGATATTCTGTAAATTCTTTTGTCCCTGCGTCCTGTTCGATTCTTTTCCACAGTTAAATCCTCTACATTCTTGGTGAGCTCTTTGAGGAGCTTGGCTTTAGCAGTCGGATAAAAGCAAGAAGATGTGAAGAAACGTGTAGAGAAACATTCATTCATTCATTTACCGAACAACTAACTCCTACTAGGGTCGCAGGGAGACTGGAGCCTATCTCAGCCGACAGTAGGTGAGGGCGCGGTACACCCTGAACAGCTCGCTAGTTCACACACAACCATTTATACTCACATCTAGGGGCAATTTGGAACAGCCAATTAGCCTAATGTGTATGTTTTTGGACTGTGGGAGGAAACCGAAGTACCTGGAGGAAACCCACACAAGCATGGACAGAACATGCAAATTCCACACAGAAACGCCCTCGCCGAGCCCGGGACTCGAACCCTAGACCTTCCTGCTGTGAGGTGGACGTGCTAACCGGTACACCACCGTGCTGCCAAGTATTTATGGCTTCATAAAGTACTCCAGCCACAGGAACATGTGAGAAACCATCATCAACACCAGCAAGGATTCAGGATCCTCCTTATTAACCATCATGGAAATGAACTGTCAGGTGCTGAATTTAAATCCCAGAACGGGTTTTAAACTTTTAGCCCTGACATTTAGACATTTTATATTTAATTCATCATTTTCCCAATGAAAGACTTCCATGAAGTAATTTTTTTATGGCCTGCAGAATGTGAACTAGAGCTCGATCCACTCAGCGTGGTTATATAACACCTGCGTCTTCAAGTCCAGCTGGAGATTACATCACGTGGTGGATGAGAAGGTCAAGCGGACTGGGCGAAGTGCGAGAAGAAACGCTGAAGCTTTGAGGATATGCAGTTATTTATGGACAGGTGAGCCGGGATGAGGAGGAAACTCACAAGAAAAAAAACAAGAAAACAAAACCTCCAAACACAGAGTAACCCTCTACACTTTTTTCTTTAGTCTTGCTGTGTCATTAAAGTATTTTTTTTTTTTGGTGCTAATCTTTACTATAAATCTTATTCCTCAAAAACATCACAGCATTTTAAAATCCTTAATTTTTAAATGTATGCGATGACACAAAGAAAAAGAAAAACATTTTCATATAAATATTTTTCTGTGTGTGTGTGTGTGTGTGTGTGTGTGTGTGTGTGTGTGTGAGTGTGTGTGTGTGTATATGTGTGTGTGTAGAGCTTCACTGAGCCGGGATGTTTTTTTTTTTTTTAGATTAATCTCATTAAGAGGCTGAAATCCTGACTGTAAAAGAGGATGTGTGTCCGCTGGTATGCTAATGCTAACTGCAAACCTCTTCCTGTGTGATCATGTTTTAATTCCCCCACCACAAAACACAGAACCCAAACACTCTGAGTCTCAGACAAACCTACTTCATTTCACATGACTCTGTTTGGAAAGTTACTGCTGAGCCATGATGCAACACACACACGCACACACACACACACACACACACACACACACACACACACAAAGCACTAGATTTATTTTATAGCCTCGGCCGTGGCTGTCTGGCTCAGACCACCAGTTGCTGGAAGCCAGCCAGGAAAGCATTACCAAAATGCTCAATATCAGCAGTTCTTAACAACCATGTACGGGGACGTACTTTGAAAGAGTTTTACACTTCGAGGAGGAAAAAATACTTTAGTTCAACGAGTTCAATTTTAACAGTTGGATTTTCTTTTATCTGACACAATTGTTTTATCCTCTCCTCAACTGACTCTCATACCAAATCAACTGTAAATGATAACAATTATTTATTAATTACACGGTGGTGTAGTGGTTAGCACGTCCGCTTCACAGCAAGACGGTCCTGGATTTGAATCCTGGGCTCGGGTGCTTCTGTGTGGAGTTTGCATGCTCTCCCCATGCTTGTGTGGGTTTCCTCCAGATAGTCGGGTTTCCTCCAGCAGTCCAAAGACATGCAAGTTAGGCTAATTGGCTGTTCCGTATTGCCCCTAGGAGTAAGTGTGAGTGCAAATGGTCTGAAGAGCTGTTCAGGGTGTACCCTACCCCGGTGTCGGCTGAGATAGGCTTCAGCTTCCCTACGGCCCTGCAGTTCAGCAAATGAGTGAGAAGGGAAGTGATTTAACTTTTTATTAGTTTATGGCTCCATACTACAGTTCCTGTTGTTATAGCAGCTATAAACACTCATTCCCTCACCACTCTATCTTCATTCTCTCTAAGTGAATAAGAGAAGAAGAAAAAAAAACACTCCAGCTTAGATTTCAAAAACTTACATTTAACACATACATAAACTTTAAATAAGATAAGAATCGAACAGAAATCACTATAGAGGTAATAAACAGCGACGCCACCTGAACAGAACTGATTTGGATTTGAACCCGGTTCACACTGTCTCAGTTTTTTTTACGGTGTGTGCCATCACGCCACACACATGACACTTTATCGTGCCATGTTATACATCATGTGGCTAAAACTATGTGCACCCCGACCATCAGACCAACATGCGCACGTTGAATCCCATTCCATATTTATGATGGTGTGTTTCTGTTATAATAAACTCCACTCTTCTGGGAAGGAACTACACTAGATTTCGGGGTGCGGCGGTGGGGGTTTTGGGGGCGTAGCTGTGGGGATGTGTGTTCATCCAGCTACGAGAGACACTGATGTGGGGACGTTTGGAGGTCTGGGATGCAGTCAGTTCGACAGTTTGGTGCTGTTTACATGAATGAACTAAATCTGCTCATAAACTGATTGTTACAATCTGGTCCTTGTTACTATCTTTTATAGTAAGCAGACTTATATATTCAGTAAGCAGACTTGACCCACACATGTGAACAAATATTTTCTTATTAGAAAATAACCTGTTACATTACTGGATCTTAAGAAGGACCCTATTTAGATTTGTGTTTAAAGGTTATTCTTCAATCCATAAAAGTCAAGTTCAAGTGATACCAGATGAGAGAGAGAGAGAGAGAGAGAGAGAGAGAGAGAGAGAGAGAGAGAGGAAGGCGTTGTATTTGCAGGAAATTACATATCAGTGTAATTAATTACATGACAGACAGGAATAACTTGTGCGCACCTTTGCCGCACGCGCCCCTCTGCACGACGATGACCGGCGGCTGGTTCAGACGCTGCGCGCTCCCGCTCGCCCTGCGCAGCTCGCACGCGTTGCGGTACGTCACCCCGTCGCTCCCGCAAGCCGGCTCGGAGCTTTCGCACGTGCACACGCCGCTCTTCGCGCGCCTTCGCACGGTGGCACTGTAAGCCACGCCGTCGGTGACGGAGCATTGCAGGCCCTCGGCGCAGTCGCCGTGCGTGTTGCACTGCGCGCCTTCGCCCGACGCGCACACGGGACAGCAGCTGCAGCGGTCGAGCGCGTTCCCGGCTTTGCAGTCGGCAGGAATCGGTGGACACGCCGACTTATCGCAGCGATCGGGGCAACCGGGGACCTGCGCACCGCACGGTGACAGCGCAACCAACAGGAACAGGAAGCACGCGCACGCCACAAACCGAGCACGCATCCTCGTCTTCGTTTCCTTCAGACACACACAGAGAGAGAGAGAGTGGGAAAATCACAGGGCTGCTCAGTCCTCTCTCAGCTGGCTGCACTTTTAAAGCCAGCATGCCATGCACGCAACAACACAAACAAGCACGGGGATTGGGCAATACCCGGTGACATCACATGAAAGGGCGGGGCATTCACCTGGGGTAAATAAGCCCGAGTAAAGGAGTCCCCGCCCACTATCCAGAATCAAGGATGAGTGGTTGGGGGGGGGGGGGGGGGGGGGGGGGGGGGGGAGGGGGGGGGGGGGGGGGGGGGGGGGGGGGGAGGGGGGGGGGGGGG